>CABHPR010150308.1:0-29658 GCA_902168415.1 Peromyscus melanophrys | reverse complement strand
GTTTGGTGTCCCCAGACTCCTCGCGCCTTCATTATTCTTCCCATGTTCATTTCCAACTACAACCTCACAGGTCCCATTTTAATAATCTTCTACACAAAGCACTCAAATGATGTTACGTCTCTTCTCTAACCACCCACTCCTTCCCGTCCCCACTTTCCATCATTATTTGGGAACTAAAGAGTTAACTCCACCCTCCCACCTGGTCATCTTGCTCTGTTAATCTGCGCGATCTGGGAGGCGGCGAAGAAGAAAGGGGAGGTACTCATTGATGGACTGTGTAACCCGGACTCTGGCTCGCCTCCACTTGGTTGCCTTTTCCAGAAACCCTCCCAAACTCCTACAAGCCACACACACCTTTTCCGGCCGAGATCCAAACAAGCCTCTATTTCCCTCTTCCCCAGAAGGAGCCAGGTAGGAGAGGAGAGCCCAGGAGGGGCGCCAGGGCCGCGGAGCAGCTTCCTTACACCTCCCTCCTCAGCCTTGCTCTCCCCACGGCCTGTGCGGCCCGCCCGCGGGGGCTGCCAGGGGAGGGAAACCTCGCACAGCGGCAACGCAGAGGGAAGAGGGTCAGCAATAACCGCGCGAACGCCCGGGTGGGGGCCAGCCGTAATCTAGGCTGGGAAGAAGGAGTTAAAGAGCCGGGATTGGCTCCCTGGGCTTTCTTGTCACCGAATCTGGGAGGGGAGGATTCGCTGCCTGGCTCGGGACCTTGTGGTCCCGTCTTCCCCCCCCCCCCCCCCCCCCCCCCCCCCCCACCCCCCGGCCCCCCGAAGACTTAAAAAAAAAAAAAAAAAAAAAAAAATCTGGCACACTCCTGGGGCAAGCGCGAGCGCACACTCCACTTTCCTCGCTGGCGCTCCCTCTCGCCTCGTTCTCTCCGGATCACTCGCTCACTCGCTCTCCACCGACTCCCTTCGGGTGCTGCTCTCGCTCCCACCTGCTCCGAGGCGCCCTAGGCTCCCGGACGCGCCCAGCTTAGCGCGCTTACTAGACGACCGGACCGTCGCAGCCCCTGCAGGCAGCGTGCCCTCGGGGCTGCGGCTGCGACCCACCCCGGCCCTCGCTCTTGCTCTGGCTCTCTGGATGTCGGCGATTCGCCCCTGAGCCCCAGGACTGCGAGCAGAACATGGTGACAGCGCTGTCCCGCCGCCGTTGCGCTCGCTGAGGCCATGCCCGGCTCCCGACGCGTCCGTCCGCGCCTGCGGGCGCTGCTGCTGCTGCCACCTCTGCTGCTGCTCCGGGGCGGGCACGCGGGGGACCTGACGGTGGCCGTGGTGTTGCCGCTGGCCAACACCTCATACCCGTGGTCGTGGGCGCGCGTGGGGCCGGCCGTGGAACTGGCTCTCGAGAAGGTGAAGGCGCAGCCGGACTTGCTGCCGGGCTGGACGGTCCGCATGGTGCTGGGCAGCAGCGAGAACGCTGCGGGCGTCTGTTCCGACACCGCTGCACCGCTGGCCGCGGTGGACCTCAAGTGGGAGCACAGCCCCGCGATGTTCCTGGGCCCCGGCTGCGTGTACTCCGCTGCCCCAGTGGGGCGCTTCACCGCGCATTGGCGGGTGCCGCTGCTGACCGCCGGCGCCCCGGCTCTGGGCATCGGGGTCAAGAACGAGTACGCGCTGACCACGCGCGCGGGGCCCAGCCACGTCAAGCTGGGCGATTTCGTGGCTGCGCTGCATCGACGGCTGGGCTGGGAGCACCAGGCGCTGGTGCTCTACGCGGATCGGCTGGGCGACGACCGGCCTTGCTTCTTCATAGTGGAGGGGCTGTACATGCGGGTGCGTGAGCGCCTCAACATCACAGTGCATCACCAGGAGTTCGTCGAGGGCGACCCCGACCACTACACCAAGCTACTGAGGGCCGTGCGGCGCAAGGGCAGAGGTGAGGCGGGCACCCACTCGGACCCCTGGCTCTCCCGGCCTTCTCTCCGGCCTGTCCAGGGCCTGGCATTTCTCCCTCCTTTGGGAGCCAGGCATCCTCCTGGCTGTTTCTCTTAGAGTCTTCCCCAACACGACTTTCCTACCTCGGAGCTTCTAGTTCCCTCTCTTACAACCCTTCGGCGCCGGGTTTGCATTCCTACCCTCTCCCCCACCCCCACCCCTTTCCTCCAGTCTCCCCGTGACCTTCCTGCCGCGGACTTTTCCTGAGTTAAGCGCGGAAGGGCCTAGTTCTAGCGCTACTACGTCCTCTGCTTGGTGCCCGGCTTTTCTTCCTCCTGTTTTCGCTCTACACTACGACGTTCTCTCTCCTCCAGTTTCTTCTATTGCTCCCGCACGAGCTCTCGGGTTCCTTCTCCCGCTGGCCATTCTCTGATTCTTCCTGCGCTCTTGGTTCTGTTCCCTCCTCCCACCTCTCTCTCTCCCTCCCTACTCTGCACACCTCCTTCTCCCATCTTTCACGGTCTCTTGCCAAGGCCCAGACTGAGCCAGGAGTTGGTGCCATTTAAAGACTACAAACTCAGAATTCCCTCCCTTGCAATGCCTTGTGTGTTCATTCGTGTGTGCCCCCTCCCTCTCTCCCTCCTTCCTTCTTTCTCTCTCCCTCACCTCTCCCCTTCTCCTTCTTTCCCTCCAGTTATCTATATCTGCAGTTCTCCGGACGCCTTCAGGGCTCTGATGCTTCTGGCCATGAATGCCGGCCTGACTGGGGAGGACTATGTTTTCTTCCACTTGGATGTGTTTGGGCAAAGCCTCCAGGGTGCTCACGGCCCTGCTCCCCAAAAGCCCTGGGAAAGAGGAGATGGGCAGGACAGCAGTGCCCGCCAGGCCTTTCAGGTGAGTGCTGGGGTTGTTGACACATCATTTCTGGGCACTCTTCCCCTACATGTCTGAAATGATTCCAGAAAACAGGTTTTGGATAGTCAGAGAGTTGTACGATGAACGCCATGGGATTTGGGGGCTTCAGAATCAGGAGGCTAAACAGGTAATAGAATGGATCTGAGGTAGGAGGATATTAAAGACCCATGAACTAGACAGTTCTTGAATCTTTTGCTCAAGCATGGAGGTCACCTCATAAAGGACACAGGGTTCAATTTGATCTTTTTCTTATTTAATATTTATTGTTTACTTTTTGTTTTTGTTCGTTGGTTTTGAGCCAGGGTCTCTCTATGTATTCCTGGTTGTTGTCCTGGAACTCACTATGCAGACCAGGCTGTCCTCAAACTCAGATTCTCTTGCTTCTGCCTCCTGGGTGCTAGGTTTAAAGGTGTGTGCTACCACACACAGTCATTCAGTTTGATATTGACCTAAACAAAGAGGCTGGTCTGGGAGGTGGGGCCCCAGATGATTGGGACCCCAGGATACAGGGGGGACCGGGGTCAACTCCTAGGACCCCTTTTCACTGATTCCTTCCTCAGGCTGCCAAAATCATCACTTACAAAGAGCCGGATAATCCTGAGTACCTGGACTTTCTGAAGCAGCTGAAACTCTTGGCTGGCAAGCAGTTCAACTTCACCATAGAGGATGGCCTGGTAAGAGGGGGTCCTAGGAACCGCCAGTGTGGATCTCCGGACCCTAATTCATGGCTCTGCCGTTCTATCCTACTCTCTCAGGCGTTCCGTTATTCCGTCTCCCCTTCTTCCTGTTATTTCTGTTTCTCTTTTGATGGTGGAGGGAGACAACGGCAAATTCAACCCTTGAACCTAAAGTCCTCCTCGGGGAAATGGGAATGACATATCCCGCCCCGTCTACCTAACGTGACCCCGAGGGGGGAGCAACGGTAGATGCAAATGTTAAGCATCACATCTCTGTGGAATGTGGTTGTTTTCTGTGTCCTCTTCCAAGCTCCCAGTACCCCCCAGTTCCCTGCCCACAGCACTGCACTCTGCCCTGTCTGAGCTCCGCTTGCTTCTACAGGAGAGTATCATCCCGGCATCCTTCCATGACGGGCTCCTGCTCTATGTCCGGGCAGTGACCGAGACTCTGGCGCAGGGGGGAACCGTCACTGACGGGGAGGACATCACTCAGCGGATGTGGAACCGAAGCTTCCAAGGTCAGGGCCTAGAATTAACTGGAATGGGCTGCTTTGGGGGTGGAAGGGAGAGGGAGCCCCAGGTGCCCCCGCAGGAGACCACAAAAAAGCCTGCTGTCCAGCCAGTCTCCTAAGTTCCATAAAATTCTGTGTGCCTAACCTGCCACTCCCACCGCCAACATAGCTGTCCTTTTCACCATTACGCATGTATCCATATTTGTGTCTACATCTCTGTCTCTATCCTGAGAGAGAGAGATGGTTGGGATGAAGTGAGGTGTCTCTGAACCTCCATTCTTTCAGAACACAGCTTTCCTCCCCTGTGCCCCTAGGTGTGACAGGATACCTGAAAATCGATAGCAATGGAGATCGGGAGACCGACTTCTCCCTCTGGGATATGGATCCCAAAACAGGCGCCTTCAGGGTAAGTTCATGCATGCACCAAGAAGACAGTGCCAGGCAGGAATGGTGTCTCATCATCCTACCCCCCTACCCCGCTCCCCAGCATCCCTGCCAGGTAGGAGAATACTGGATAAGGCAGGCTCAACTCCTCAATCTAGGGAGCAACCAAAACGATCAGGATGCACAGGGAACTCCGGGTCTGGAGAGAGAACAGAAGCCTTCCCTTGAGGAGTTCCTAAGACAGCTGGGACCCCATCCTAGCAGAGACAGGTACTCAGAGCTAAGAAGAAGGCATGTGTGCACCTATGTAAACGCAGCAGGGACAGGAAGGGACAGAGGTCAAAGGCACCGAGAATCAGATCTACCAGTGAAGGCCTGAAAGAGACATACAGGGATTAGTCCTGCAAGTGTAGACTGAGGTGTTTCTGTCTTGAAACCAATGCCAAACTTCCTGAGTATACACTTGGGGTTTCCAATGGGATCTCCTACGGGTACTTCTCTACAAAGCCTTTTAGTGTTCAAGTTTTTTGCCCCTTAATGCTTTGGGCATAGATTTGAACTCTCTGGATAGTCACAGCAGGAGCCTTGGTGAGTAGTTGGTAGCCCAGAGTCCTAGAAACAGAAATTGACAAGCAGGAGGCAAGATGGTTCAGAGGCTACAGGCACTCACCACTCCTGATCTCCCTCAGGTCGTCCTGAACTATAATGGGACTTCCCAGGAACTGATGGCTGTGTCAGAACGCAAATTATACTGGCCGCTGGGATACCCACCTCCTGACATCCCTAAGTGTGGCTTTGACAATGAGGACCCAGCCTGCAACCAAGGTGACTGGCCCGTGCTTCCAAAGTCCTGTTGTGGAGACACTGGCTCCTCCCTGGGGAGTTGGAGGCCTTCTGCCTGACTGAAACTCCCTTCATTTGTCATCTGTTAGAATATTAGACGATTCTCTTCCCTGTTGTCTAACCCCATCTCTCTTCTACAACACGGACCCTCCCACAGACCACTTTTCCACACTGGAGGTTCTGGCGTTGGTGGGCAGTCTCTCCCTCATTAGCTTCCTGATTGTGTCATTCTTCATATACAGGTAAGTTAGGGACTAGGTATGCTAAGTGAGGCTGGGGAGACTTGGGAGCACAGAGAAGGGAGCAGGAGGAGAATAGGCCTGGGAAGGAGCCTCACTCGGAAAAAGAATACTTATTTCATTCCCTCAGGGAGGAGGCAGAAGCTCCAGATTGGAGTCTGGGAAGGATGGAGCAGTCAGGTTGGTTCAGGTTGGGTTATAGCTACAAAGCCCTATCTAGGAACTCAGAGGGAACAGAGAAGTTGGGAATGGCATCATAGCAGAGGGGATATTGATGTGGAGCCCGCATCTTTTGCTGAGGCCAGATGGAAAGCAGTTCAAAACCTTCAGGTACTGGCCCAAAGTAGTTGGCCCTGAATGATGAACCCTGCTGTGGGCCAGGTGACGACCCTGAACTAGAAAAGAGGTGTGAGCGAGCCCACTCCTGCCCTCCAGTGCATGTGGAAATGAAAGTCCAGGGCAGGAGAAGGAAACAGGAAGGAGAGGGAAGAGCGCGGTGCTGACTGAGCACAAACTGTACCAGGCACTTACATACTCAGGACAGCATTTCATCCTTGTAATAACTGAGAATGACGGAGCCAGGCACTGGTGGCGCATGCTTTAATCCCAACACTCAAGAGGCAGGCGGATCTCTGTGAGTTTGAGGCCAGCCTGGTCTACAGAGTGAGCTCTAGGACAGCCAGGGCTCCATTGTGAGACCTGTCTAAAAAAAAAAAAAAAAAAAAAAGAATGAAGTAAAAGTCAATATAGAGGCCTCCAATTTCCAAAAGAAGAAACCGAAGAAGTGACTACCTGGATCTCCTGTGAGGTAGAATTTCCCTCAGGCCCCAGGCCTCCCAACTCTTAGTTCAGAGAACAGGACTCCCTCACTCATCTCTTAGCACATGAAATGTCCCAGGGCTCTGAGGGGCTGCTGCGCACCCCACTGGGCCAGCGGCTCAGGTGCAGACTTCACATCCCAGGAAGATGCAGTTGGAGAAGGAGCTAGCCTCAGAGTTGTGGCGTGTGCGCTGGGAGGACCTGCAGCCCAGCAGCCTGGAGAGGCATCTTCGGAGCGCTGGCAGCCGGCTGTCCCTCAGCGGGGTGAGAGCACTGTTGTCTCTGGAGGATGGGAATACTTGAGTATCAAGGGTGATGCCTGATGAGTAAGTAGAAGGTGATCTTAAGCTAGACTCCCACCTGGAATCAGGACTTGGGAAGTTAAGACAGGAAGATTGCTTCAGGTCTGAGGCTAGCCTGTGCTACAGAATGAGACCCTCTGTCTTAGAAAACCAAACCCGGTGGTGGTGGCGCACGCCTTTAATCCCAGCACTCGGGAGTCAGAGCCAGGTGGATCTCTGTGAGTTCGAGGCCAACCTGGTCTACTGAGCGAGATCCAGGAAAGGCGCAAAGCTACACAGAGAAATCCTGTCTCAGAAAAACCAAAATATAATAATAATAATAATAATAATAATAATAATAATAATAATAATAGTAATAATAAAAGCAAAACCAAACAAAGGAAGAAGTCTACTCCCAGCTCCGCCTTCACTTGCTCTCTGACATTGTCTCAGAGGAGGGTTGCAGCTACAGCATCCCTGACAGGGCTATTTCAAAGGTCAAAGGTCTAAGTAAATACACAGCCATGAGTCTAACATACTACATAAAGGAGGGTGAGAGCTAGCCTCGAAGGCTCACACCTGTAATCCTAGCTTGGGAGGCTGAGGCAGTAGCATTGCTAGGAGTTCCGGGGCAGCCTGGGCTAAAGAGTGACACCCCCATCTCTGGAGGGTGACACCGATAAGGGGCAGTGTGATTGGATGTAGAATTCCTGGGACGCAGACTGGCCCCCGGGGCTGACCATGCACTCTGTTGTTCCTCTCTGCAGCGAGGTTCCAATTATGGCTCCCTTCTGACCACAGAGGGCCAGTTCCAAGTCTTTGCCAAGACAGCATACTATAAGGTAGGTCTGGGGAAAGAAAGACTGTTGATCCTTGGGACCCAGGTGGATCCCAGTGTGCTCTGAGAACTAAGAGATGGTTCTGAGGCGGGTCACCAGAGGACAGGGGTGGGCTTTTAGAACGAGGTTAGGACCTGGGGTCATGGATGGGCTTTCAAAAGCAGTTGGGGAGGGGGGTGTCTCAGGCCATACCTTGCACAACACGTCTCCATTTCTTGCTCAGGGCAACCTCGTGGCTGTGAAACGTGTGAACCGGAAACGCATTGAGCTGACACGAAAAGTCCTGTTTGAACTTAAGCATGTAACGTAGGGGAGTGAGGCCGTGGCCTGGGAAGGGACCCGTGGGTACTCCAAGAGAGCTGGCCAACAACTGGTTATGGAGGGATCTGTAGATCTGGGATGGGCCCTTGAGTCTTGTGGGTAGGAAGAGGGAGATCAGTTACGAGCGATCACTGGGTCCTTCCGGGTCCAGATGTGTTGTCCCCACAGGTAGACAGCCTGGAGGATGAGAGGTTAGGGAGCAGATTCTGAGCAAGGACGTGTTAGCAAACACGTGACTTGGTGAGGTGTGAAGCCTCTGCCAAGGGCCTTGACGCCGTCCCAACCTGCAGATGCGAGATGTGCAGAATGAACACTTGACCAGGTTTGTGGGTGCCTGTACCGACCCCCCGAACATCTGTATCCTCACAGAGTACTGTCCCCGTGGGAGCCTACAGGTGAGTGGAACAAGGGGGTATGTGTGTCAGGAGACTTGGCTCTTACCCCACTGACCATATGAGTCTGGACAAGCCTCCCTCTTTCTGGCTTTTCTCGGCCCTCTCTGTAAATGGGAGTCGGGGGTCGGGGTGGGGGGGGCAGGCATGGTAATGGCACTAGAGTGAATCCAAGTGTCCTGTTATACCAGTTTATGCCAGTAGCTCCCTTGTGCCCTCCTCCTATGCCCAGGGGGTTCTGACTCTTGCTGCCCCAGCAGGACATTCTAGAGAATGAGAGTATAACTCTGGACTGGATGTTTCGGTACTCACTCACCAATGACATTGTCAAGGTGAGTCCAGAGGAGCTCACTGGATGCCAGGCAAGGGCTGGGCACGGTTGGAAGCCACATTCGTGCCCAAGCCCTCTGCCTTCCTAAATTTCCCAGGGAATGCTCTTTCTACACAATGGGGCCATTTGTTCTCATGGGAACCTCAAGTCGTCCAACTGCGTGGTAGATGGGCGCTTTGTGTTAAAGATCACGGACTATGGGCTCGAGAGCTTCAGAGACCCGGAGCCAGAGCAAGGACACACCCTCTTTGCCAGTGAGCCTGACTCTTGACCCCTAGGCTTTTGCTGCCAACACAGCTGAGAAGGGCAAGTGAGGCCACGCCTCTGTTTGACGTGGGTATATCTCTCACCTCCAGGCTCAACCTTCATTGGTTAAAGAGGTCAGACTAAGTGGTCTCTAGTCCTCTGGTTCTCGGCGCTGTGCAGTGTCCACAGGAGGGCTAGCCACTGCCTTGTTCCCAGCTAATCTTAAACTGTCCGATGCTTTCTTCTCTCAGCATTATCAGACCATGCTTTCTTACTTTTATTATTGCATTTATTACCCATGAGATATGATAGTCTGCTAGTTTTCCTATCAGAATGTAAAGTACCTTATCCTTTAGCTTTGGGGCCTCTCCTTCTCTGACTCCTCACCTCTGATCCACAGAAAAATTGTGGACCGCACCTGAGCTCCTGAGAATGGCTTCCCCGCCTGCCCGTGGCTCCCAAGCTGGTGACGTATACAGCTTTGGCATCATCCTTCAGGAGATTGCCCTCAGGAGTGGGGTCTTCCATGTGGAAGGTTTGGACCTCAGCCCAAAAGGTGAGGATCATGTGACCTATACCCCAGCCAATCTTGACTAACCCACCCCCAGAGAGGGAACTCCTGCAAACACCCCTACCCTTCCTTCTGGAGTGGGGAGTCAACCACTGTCCTTTGCTCCATGGCTGACAGTGACCAGTCCACTCTGTGCTCTGGGTCTGGACTTGTCCCACCTGCCCCAGCTGGTTGCCCAGCTAGGCCCTTGATAATACCACACTTCAGTGCATAACCCTTCCCACACAGAGATCATTGAGCGTGTGACTCGGGGTGAGCAGCCCCCATTCCGACCTTCCATGGCTCTGCAGAGCCACCTAGAGGAACTGGGGCAGCTGATGCAGAGGTGCTGGGCAGAGGACCCTCAGGAGCGGCCACCCTTCCAGCAGATCCGCCTGGCGCTACGGAAGTTTAACAAGTTAGTGGTCTCTTCCCATCACGGCCGCCATAAAGCCCGCCTGAAATCTGTTTCTACAGTGGCAGAGGGAGCCCACTGCAGCCCATCACAGCCTCACAGGCATCTGCATATGTGTATAACTTGGCTGTCCCCACAGCTCTCTACCATTCACAGTTCTTTCCTCTACCAACATTGACACTCCACACCCTTCCTGCCCTCAGCCCTACACTGACCCCCAGACTTACGATAAGTAAGAGTAGATGGTCCAGATTCCCCAGCCTCTTCCCACCTCCCCCCCTTAGTCTCAATTCTACTCAAAGTCCCTACCCCAACCCTTCCCTCAGGCCCACTGGGGCCTAGTCTCCCAGACACGTCTCTTGGCTGCCTGTGTGCCCATCACTGTCCTCAACTCATCCTGTCTCACTTCCTCTCCACCTCCTTCCAACTCACTTGTGTTCAATAAGAATAAATAAGATATCCAGCTCAGCTCAGAGGCAGGTGGATGTCTTTGGGTTCGAGGCCAGCCTCATCTACATGGCAAGTTCTAAGACAGCTAGGATTGTTTAGAAAGACCCTGTCTCAAAGGGGGAAAAAAGTGATAAGTGCCTAAATGTGGGCACTGCCAGGCAGGACCAATCATCTCATCTGTGCCCCCACATGTCCCACGGCCCTCAGGGAGAATAGCAGCAACATCCTGGACAATCTGCTGTCACGCATGGAGCAGTATGCGAACAACCTGGAGGAACTGGTAGAGGAGAGAACACAGGCTTACCTGGAGGAGAAGCGCAAAGCTGAGGCCTTGCTCTACCAGATTCTGCCTCAGTGAGTGCTGGACTGTGGATACGAGCATTCCCACGCCTGCACACACGCACATGCACACGATCACGTAGCCCACCCCCCACCCCACCTCACCTTCTGGTCTCTACCTGCTCTCATCCCTCAGCTCTGTGGCTGAGCAGCTGAAGAGAGGTGAGACAGTCCAGGCGGAGGCCTTTGACAGTGTTACCATCTACTTCAGTGATATCGTGGGCTTCACAGCGCTTTCGGCAGAGAGCACACCCATGCAGGTAAGTGGGGTTCGGCCACAGGCCAGGTAGGGTCAGCTTGGCCTTCTGGTTAGCACTCCCCATTTGTCCCTGGAGGGAACCCACATTCCCCATTTCTCTTGGCATCCCTTGCCTTTCAGGTGGTGACCCTGCTCAATGATCTGTATACCTGTTTTGATGCTGTCATAGACAACTTTGATGTGTACAAGGTGAGGGTGTGAGTAGGTACAGGAAGGACAGGCAGACGTGGACAGAGTCAAAAAAAATGTTCAGAGGGGTACACTGGATGAAAAAACAAACAAACAAACAAAGGCCAGAAAGTGGTCATGCCTTTAATCCCAGCACTTGGGAGGCAGAGGCAGGCATGTCTCTGTGAGTTCAAGGCCACCCTGGTTTACAGAGTGAGTTAGTTCCAAGACAGACGAGCTACACAGAGAAACCCTGTCTTGAAAAACCAAAAGAAAAAAGAAAACAAAGACCAAGGACATGGGCAGAGAGACACAGGGGACCCCGGAACAGACAGAGAAACTGGGGATGGAGGATGAGTACCATGACAGGCGGGTTGATAGGGACAGAATGACAGACAGTGAACAAGGATTGGCAGGCTCACCAGCACAGGGAAAGCTCCAGCCCTCCTGTCCCTCATTCTCCCGCCACGCCCCACAGGTGGAGACCATTGGTGATGCTTACATGGTGGTGTCCGGACTCCCAGTACGGAATGGACAGCTCCACGCCCGAGAGGTGGCCCGGATGGCGCTTGCTCTGCTGGATGCTGTACGCTCCTTCCGCATCCGCCATAGGCCCCAGGAGCAGCTGCGCTTGCGCATTGGCATCCACACAGGTCAGCCCACAGAAGGCCTCCGGAATGCGGTTGTCCTTGCTTCTAGTCCCCTTATCCCCTGCCTTTCCTTACACATCCTGGGACCACATATCCCAACTCCTACCTCTCCTGGAGTGCCCACCTACCTCCTCTAACATCCCTGGGCTTCTTTTCCCCGCCCAGGTCCTGTGTGTGCTGGTGTTGTAGGGCTGAAGATGCCGCGATACTGCCTCTTTGGAGACACAGTCAACACAGCTTCAAGGATGGAGTCCAATGGAGAAGGTAGTAGCATGTCCCTCCTAGAGGGAATGAGAAAGGCGGCTGGCAAAGGCTTCCTGCTGCTTATGCCTACCTAGTTTCTCAGCTAGCTCCAGCCTTCTCTCCTCCCACACTGCCTTTTCATAACACACACATCCCCCACATTGTAAATCTAGGCTATTGCTGTGTGTGTGTGTGTGTGTGTGTGTGTGAGTATACACACAGTGGATTGAAAATGCACTAAACCCACCTTACCTATGAACATCATAGCTTAGTCAGGCACTTTCATTAACCTACAACTGACAACGCAATCTAACACAATCCCCCTTTCCCTCTGTGTGTGGCATTAGAGATTTAACAAGTGCCCTGACACTGAGGTATGTGATAGAAGATATTTATATTCTTTATTTTAATGTGGATCTCATTAAGTTGCTCAGGCTGGTCTTCAGGCTGGTCTTGAACTTATAATTTTTTTTTTTGCTGTAGTCTCTAAGTAGCTGGGATTACAGGCCTAAGCCACCAGCCTGGAAAACAAAGTCTATTTTATAATAATAAAGTATTGAATGTGCTCATATACCCACAAAGATAGGTGTTTTGCTGGTGAGATGCTCAGTGAATTAAGGTGTTTGCTGACCAAGCCTGATGACCTGAGGTTGATCCTGGAGACCCACATGGTACCAGGGGAGAATGGATTCTCACAAGTTGTCCTTCTGACCTCCATATACTCACCACATACCCACATACATATGTACACATACAATAGATGAATGAGGTCAGGCGGTGGTGGCGCATGCCTTTAATCCCAGCACTCGGGAGGCAGAGCCAGACAGATCTCTGTGAGTTTGAGTCCAGCCTGGTCTACAGAGCGAGTTCCAGGACAGGCTCCAAAGCTACACAGAGAAACCCTGTCTCGAAAAACCAAATAAATAAATAAATAAATACCACAATATGCCAGGAGTGTTGGAGCACATCTTTAGTCCCAGTACTCAGGAGGCAGAGACAGGCATATATCTGAGTTCAAGGCCAATCTGATCTATACAGTGAGTTCCAGGACAGCCAGAGCTACCTAGTGAGACACTGTCTTGAAAACAAAACAAAAAACAGCCTGGTCTACAGAGTGAGATCCAGGACAGGCACCAAAACTACACAGAGAAACCCTATCTCAAAAAAAAAAACAAAAAACCAAAACCACCACCAACAACAACAACAAAAAAAACCACCCCCACACACGATGTCCAAAAATGTCCTCTCCACCCACGATACATAAATAAATGTAGTTTAAAATGTAAAGACTTATGAGAGAATGCAGTATAAAGTTGTCATTCATCTTTTCTGGGCCTCAGCTACTTCTACTTACAGTATTCCTGTTTGCGGGCTGTAAAAGAGCTAGCACAGCTCTGGGTAGACAGTAGGCATCTAATAAATGCTTGTTTCCACCCCGCCCCTTGGTCTTGCCTCCTGTTCCCTCTATTTTTGCCTGCTGGGTGTTTGTTGTTCGTGAAGAGTATCTCACTGTTGCCAAGGCTGATTTGAGTCCTGATCCTCTGGCCCTCACCTGAGCGCTGAGATCACAGGATTCTACCACCTTGCCCAGTTGTATTTGGTTTGGTTTTGTTATTTTGCTATGAAGTCTGGGCTGACCCCAGTCCCTTCCCCCGAACCTCCCAAGTGCTAGAATTACAGACAATTCCCTGCTGTATTTGACACAATTCAATTAAGTAAATAGGTATCCAGCAACTCCCTACCTCCAGGTTGGGCGAGCTGAGAAGGCCATGTGACCCTCACCTGACCCAAAGCCCAAAGAAGTCCTGTTCAGCTGCTAATGTTTGCACCTATGTTTGGGGCTGATGTGGAAAGAACTTTACTCTTAGATCATTTTTCACAGAGCACATTCTCAGAAGTGGGTCAGCAACACAGGGTACCATGAAGACACAGGTCAGAGTGGCTTCAGAAAGAATGTGGGAACAGTGGGTCCTCACTGACCTCCTGCCATAAGAAGAGAGTCTCTCTGCAGGTGGTGCATTCCTATAATCCCAGCACTCCGGGAGGCTGGGGCAGGAGGATTCCAAGTTTCAGGCTAGCCTTGTCTACAGAGTGAAACTGCATTTCACAGAAAGATGTGTGTGTAGTGGTGGAGTAGAGCATCTAGAGATGGCTCACTGGGTACAATGCTGGCTTTTCAAGCATGAGGACTTGAGTTTGGATCCCCAGATGGGCACTAGAGCGTGTAACCCCAGCACTGCCGGGAGGGATGGAAACAGGTAGATTCCTGGAGTTCACGGCCAGCCAAGTCTAGCCCAAACAGGGATCACCACAGTAAGGCTCAGACTCAATGAGCCCCTGTGTCAAAGTGGAGAGTGACAGGATATCCAAAATTCACCTCTGCCTCCAGATGTGTGTTTGCACACGGCAAACACACACAATATTGAGTCAAGTAACTGATCACAACAACTGACATAGTGTTTCCTGTGAGCCACACTGTGTCCAGATACTTTGTAGGTGCTTTATCTGCTTATTTGAGGTGCTGGAGACCCACCCTTTGAAATGAGCACGGTTGCTGTCAGCCTTTTACAGACTAGGGAGACAGGGTTTCTCTGTGTAGTTTTGGTGCCTGTTTATCTTAGTTACCTCAGGAGTCCAAGCTGAGCCCCTCTGCAGTTAGAGTTAGAGCAGCATCTGCAGTGTGGGTTCCTAACCAGTGCTGTGCACCCCTTCGGGAGCTGGCTGAGTCTCAAAAGCAATGTTGTGCGATAGTGTTTTCCACAGTCACAAAGATGCTCTGTAATCCGTACTTGCATCTCATCTGCCAATTGATGGCTTAAAAGATATCCAGCAAGCTGGGCGGCGGTAGTGCATATCTTTAATCCCAGCACTCAGGAGGCACAGCCAGGCGGATCTCTGTGAGTTTGAGGCCAGCCTGGTCTACAGAGTGAATTCCAGGACAAGCACCAAAACTACACAGAGAAACCCTGTCTGCTGGGGGCGGGGAGGGGATGTCCAGTGAGCTGAGAGTATAACTTAGTCCTTAGAGTGCTTGCCTAGCAGCAGAAAGCCCTGGGTTCAATCCCTGACACCACATAAACCAGACTTGATGTTTGCCTGTCACCCCAGCACATGGGGGTGGAGGCAGGAAGATCAGGAGGTAAAAGTCAGTTTAAGTAAGGAGATCTTATCTCAAAAGAGAGGTGAAGAGGGCGTGGAAGGGCCAGAGTGTTGGCTCAGCAGTTAAGAGCACATACTGCTCTTGTAGAGAACCCAGATTATGTAGTCACACTTTACAAGGACAGTCTAGGACTTCCTGAGCTAAAGGAAGCCATTGCTATCCAGCCCACATTCCCAGTCTTATCCGCCTGCCCCCGCTGCTCCCACCCCGGCACTCCTCAACTTCCTCCACCCCTGTCCTCTCCAGCCCTCAAGATCCACTTGTCTTCTGAGACCAAGGCTGTGCTGGAGGAGTTCGATGGCTTCGAGCTGGAGCTTCGAGGGGATGTGGAAATGAAGGTAGAAAAGGAGTCGCTCAGAGGATCCCAAGGCCACTCCATCCTTAAGGTTCTCAAGTGACTTGGGCAAGTAGATGTGCCGTTCCCTACCCAGCCTCCTCTTTTTATCTCTTCCAGGGCAAAGGCAAGGTTCGGACCTATTGGCTCCTGGGGGAGCGGGGGTGTAGCACAAGAGGCTGACCTGCTCCTGCTGTCCCTCTCATCACCTCCCTTCCCTGTGCCGGAGATGACAGAGGCGCCCAGCTCCCACCTCTCCCACAGCAGCCGAACCACTGCAGAAAGATTAGGGACCTGAGCTGTGTTCCAGCAGTCACCAGCTGGGACCTCTGAGAGAGGATGGAGATGGTGGGGCCCGGAGGAGACCCCCTGAAACTCACAGGGCTGACTGAAGTACACAGTCACTCCGGGTGGCACACTCATAGCACACGTACCCTGTCCCACCCTTACTCAACTGCCAAGGTTGGGAAGGCGACTCCTTGTCGTCCCTCAACTCTGCTCCACTGTAACTTTTGTAGGGAGGGAAATCGCCACCTGAGGGAAATTGAGAAAGAGACTCTAGGCGTTGTTTGCAGGAGGTGAGCAGTCACGGGTCACAAATACTCCCCTCACTCACCCCACCCCACCCCACAGACCTTGCACACAGTGCACCGGGAGAAGAAAGGCTGTGGTCTCCATGCCTTGCTTGTCCTATGAGCAAAAACCATTAAAGTCTTTCTTCCTATGAACAGTCTCTTCTTGCGGGGAAGGGGGCTGCTGGGAAACAGTCATGTTCTTCCTCGGCTTCCAAAAGAGTTGCCTTCAACTCTGTTTCTTTTTTGTTGTGGTTACAAATTTTACAATTTTAATCGAAGAGACCACAGGATTTCCCAGCAGTGCTAAACTTTTAAGAGTCCCAACTAACTTTTGTTTCTGCAGGTTGTGTTTGTTGATATTTGTTGTTAAAAATTAAAAAGAGGCAGGCCTGTAGTCCTAGCCACTTACTGAGGCCGACACAGGAACATCAAAGGTTCAAGGCCAGCCTGGACAACTTAATAAGCTCATCTCAAAAAAATAAACTGGCCCTAGATGTTGGCTCACACCTATAATCCCAACATTTTGGAGGCCGAATCAGGAGGGTTGCCGGGAGGATAAGGCCACACTGGGCTACATTCCAAGCCAGCCCAAGACCTTGTCTCAAAAAAGGTCTAAGAGGTTGGGGATGTGGTTCAGCTGATAGAGGGCTTCCCTGCGGTGCATCAAACTCTGGGTTCTATCTTGGAGGTGGAGGAAGGAAAATCGTAAATTCAAGGTCATCCTTGGTCACATAGTGAGTTCAAGGTTTACAAAGACATTTTTTTAGTTTTGTTTTGGTTTTGGCTTTTTCAAGACAGGGTTTCTCTGTGTAGCCCTGGTTGTCCTAGAACTCACTCTGTAGCCCAGGCTGACCTCAAACTCACAGAGATCCACCTGCCTCTGCCTCCCGAGTGCTAGGATTAAAGGTGTGTGCAACCACTGCCTAGCTCTAGATTTATTTTGTGTGTATTGAGTGTTTTGCCTTTTTGTATGTCTGTGCACATGTGTTATGTCTGGCACCCTGGTACAGAGGCCAGAAGAGGGCAATGGAGCTTCTGGAGCTGGAATGACAGGTGGTTGTGAGTCACCATGTGGGTGCTGGGAGCTGAACCCAAGTCCTCTGCAAGAGCAGCAAATGCTCTTAACTGCTGAGCCAGCTCTGCAGCACCTCCGCTATCTCCCCACACCAGCAAGGACATTCTCAAGAGAAATGGGCCTTTTCAGTGGGGGGCCATGATTCCTAGCCAGTGCTGCTAACCACGGAGCCATCTTTCTGGCTCCTCATGGAGCCTTTTGTTTTGTTTCAGATATTACTTTGATTTTTTTACTTATTTTGTGCGTCTGGTAGCAGGCAGGCTCACACAATCCACTGCATATATGTGGAGGACAACTTTCAGGATTCACTTCTCTCCTTCCACCTGTTGGGCCATTAGACTGGCCATTAGGGGTCCCTTCGAAACTCAGTTGTGGTGTGGGAATGGGGTTCTTCCTCTTCCCTACACTCCATTCCCTGTGTCCGTGTAGGCAAATGTGACTTCACCCGCTGTCCCTCAGGAGGGCTGGAAATGCTTGCCTAGTATTCACAAAGCCCCAGGTTCCTGCTCTAACACTGAATTCGTGGTGATCCAGGCCTCTAACTCCACCATTCCAGAGAGATGAAGGTCACCTATCAAGCTGGAGGACAATCTGAACTACATGATAACCTGTCAAAAATAAAATCTGAGCTGGATCCAGAGTCCTCCTTTCCCAGCTCCAGCCACCTAGCACCTTCCTAAGCAGTCCCTCAGGAATGTGGGGGAGAGAAGGGCAGCCTCACTTCCCCCACAGGGAAGGAAAGTGCCAGACATTTCTTCATCACCATCCATCAAACGCAGACAGGCCTCTGCCCTGACCTCCCCAGGCCTCTTCCTGGAGCCTGTGCCGAGTGGGACCTGGCGGTGGGGTGGAACACCAGGGCCTTAAGGTCCGGCTACCAGGCAGTCCGTTCTCTTTTGTACATCAAAGGTGGCTGGAGGGCTGACGGGATGTACTGAGAGGGTGCTTACACTCACCAGCCAAGCTTCGGATGAAAAGCTCTAGAAGGAAAGATGGTTGTCCTGGCAACCACAGCGCTCTCAACTTTCTGTGGGCCCTGGTAGCCATTTTAATTCCCATGCCCAATTCCTCCCAGGAACTGTAGACAGACCCCCAAGGAGAGGCTATGATGTAACTACTACAGGGGCCTATGAGGTGATACACCGGGCTGGAGCATCCGGAGAGACTGGCTTTGGGGAAGAGAAACTGAGATGAGGTGGGGAAGGGGGTGGGGAGCTGGATGATTGAGGAGCTCCAGCAAGACAATTCTAGGAAACTGCCGGTCAGATCCTTCCGGGGCAGCCAGGCTCCAGCGGGCACTGGGAGGGGATGAGGCTGGGAGGGGGCCCTGAGGAGACGCCAAAGGGGTAGATGATTTCTGCAACCCCAGAACTTTCACTGGAACTGAGGAGATTTCCTTCCGGAGTTAGGCCCCTGAAGCCAGGAAGAACTGGGAAAGCCATTTACTGGGAGTGAAGGGGGGCGAGGGGGGGGGGGGGAGAAGGCCCCTCCCCCAAGCAGGGGCTCCGGCCCACGTGGGAGGGGCTGTCTAGCCTCAGAGTTTCCTGGGCTGTCCAGCCTAGTGGGCTAGGAGGAGGGGTGGAGAAGGGCAACAGGGTTTCCCTGGAGTGTGATTTGTGTAATAACAACAGCAACAATTGGCATTCAGCTGTGCCTTACAGTTGACAAAGGCTTTCACATATATTATCTCATCAGCCCACGTGACACCCCTGAAAGAGGAGGGCAGACCAAGTAGGCCACCCAACTGCCCTTAGGAAGGTCCAGCGGAGGTCCAGCTGTGGACCCACAGCTCCAGCTAGGCCAGGACCTGGAAAAAACAGAGCTGACGTAAGCAGACAAATATCCTCCCCCACTCCCAGCGTCTGTTTTCTCTACGTCAAAACGCTAGGGTAATTTATCATGGTGTTACATTTATTTGCTGCAAAATAATTTATAGCTTTAAGGATAGATCTACGAAATTAATTAATGGCAGAGACCAATTTTGCAGCCTTGAAGCCATTTTTAAATTAAGTTGCAGAAACCATAAAAAGTATTTTTTTTAATTAACCATTTTAAAAATATGCCTTTCAAGAAGATTTAATCTCTCTGGGTTGGTATGCAAATAAGATGAAGGATTAGGATGCAGATAAATTTGGTGTTGCACAAAACAGGGATGAGGATGTTCATGAGGAGGGTGAGGCTGGGTGTTTGCTGGAGGATACAGCTCTATACTGTCACCAGGAGGAGTTCCCTTCCCTCTCAGGGACCTCTGTTCAGTTCATGCTGGATCCTTGACTACTTGGCTGAAAAGAATTCTAGGATCAGCCAAGAAGAAGCCAAGTTAGTGAGTTTATTAAAATTATATGGGAAAAGGACAATATGCAATCCAAAGGCCCAAGAAATACGGGTTGCCATTGGCTGTCTTTACAATGACTATTAGCCAGGCAGTGGTGGCTCAGTCTTTAATCCCAGCACTCAGGAGGCAGAGGCAGGAGGATCTCTGAGTTCGAGGCCAGCCTGGTCTACAGAGTTCCAGGACAGCCAGGGCTACACTGAGAAACCCTGTCTCAGAAAAACAAAAATTAAAATTAAAACAATGGCAATGTGAATGTATATATGTATAGAGAATATATATGTGTATATACATGCATGTATATATTGCTCAAAGGATGTATTTACAACACAGTTTAAAGATTAAAGCTTAAAATTTAAATTTGAAAATTAAAAATATATAAGCTATTTTATTTGGGTTAGAGACAGGGTCTGTGTAGCTCAAGCTTACTTCTGCTTCAATATGTAATCATGATGGCAATCAACTTTTGATCCCCCAGCCTCAATCCCTCTCAAATGCTGGGATTACAAGTGTATACTAGCTCACCAATTTATACCGTGTGGAGGGTAGAACCCAGGGCTTCATGTATACTCAGTAAGCATTCTACTAAGTGAACCACAGTCTCAGCCCTACAATTTTTTCCCCTTAGTTTTTTGGGCTCTAGAGAGATGGCCCAGTGGGTAAAGTGCTTTGCTGAGCAGGCGTTGAGTACCCGCTGAAAGCCTGGAGCAGCAGCACTCACCTGTAACTACAGTGCTGAGGGTAGAGGGGAGCTAACTGACCACAAATCCAGCCAAGTCTGCAAGCTCAGAATGTCTTGAAGAAACCCTGTCTCAGACAATGAGAGTGGTAGAGGAGGACACCTGAGGTCAACCGTCTGTCCTCCGTTTGCATTGCACACATGGTTGAGTACTCATATATATACCACACACAAAGAGCCACAAAAGAATTCTGGGCCTGAGGCCATGGTTCTGTGGTAGAGTGGATGCTTAGCATACATGAGAGCCTAGAGTCAACACGGCACTAGGGGGAAATTTTCTTTTGTGAAACAGATTGTTGTTGTGGTAAGCTCATATATTTGAATGCTTAGTCATCAGGGAGTGACACTACTTGAGAAGGATTAGGAGGTGTGGCCTTGTTGGAGTAGGTGTGAAGGAAGTGAGTTACTAGGGGTGGACTTTGAGGTTTCAAATGCTCAAGTCAGACCCAGTTGCTTTCTCCTCCTGATGCTTATGGATCCAGATGTAGAACTCTCAGCTACTTCTCTAGCACCAAGTCTGACTGCTTCCTGCCATGTTGATAATGGACTAAACCTCTGAAACTGTAAGCAAGCCCCAATTCAGTGTTTTCCTTCATAAGAGTTGCCTTGGTCATGGAGTCTCTTCACAGCAATAGAACACTAAGACAGTGGTTTTATTGCCGGGCGGTGGTGGCGCACGCCTTTAATCCCAGCACTCAGGAGGCAGAGTCAGGCGGATCTCTGTGAGTTTGAGGCCAGCCTGGACTACAGAGGGAGTTCCAGGAAAGGCGCAGAACTACACAGAGAAACCCTGTCTGGTGGGGGGGGGGGGAGAAGACAGTGGTTTTATGAGGTGCAATTTAGATTTAGGGATGGGAGAGGAATGCTAACAGAGCAGAGCCCAGCTTACAAACATTCTGGCCCCGAGGAGGCATAGTTTGCTGATTTTAGCATCCTTGTTTGAGATTTCCTTGGAAGAAGGCACATTATCTCTTTGGCGGGTTTGGCTTTATCAGCTCCAGTGCAGTTTTCCGTCAGTAAGCACGAAAGGCGATCTCAATCCAAGAGTAAGAGGTTTCGTTCCCTTTGCACATCCTTTCATTTTATCCTGGCCCGACTCCACCAGGAAAAGGGGGAAGGGCAGGCAGGAAGGAGCTTGCCTGACAGTAGCTCCACTACTCATCTACTTCCATCTGACACCCACTCACCCCAGGGAGAGACAGACACACGGGTTGATTGTCCTTTAAGAAACTTGGCAAAGATTCTGTAAGTGGGGCTGGAGATATGGCTCAGAGGTTAAGAGCCCTAGCTGCTTTTGTAGGGCACCAGGTTTCAGTTCCCAGCACCCACAGGACATCTTACAACCATCTGTAACTCCAGTTCCAGGCGGTCTGATGCCCTCTTCTGGCCTCCAAAGGCACTGCACATATATGGTACACATACAAAATATGTTTTTTGTTTTTGGAGACAGGGTTTCTCTATTGGTGTAATTATTAAGGCCACTCCACGTAGTTAAAAGGAGATTTATTTAAAGGCGTAACTCACAAATGAAGGGATAGGTAGATGATGGGTTCTGGAAGAGACGCAGCACAGTCCGGCGGTGTTCTCTGGAGAACTTTCCTCGGTCTACCTCTCGCGTCCAGGTCCAGGAAACAAGAGAGCGGGCATCCCGGTCTCAGGTCTTCAGGCCCTCCCTTGGCCCCGCCTTGTAGGCGTGATAGTTACAGAAGCCTCAATGGGGGTTGGAACTTCCAGACCAAAGCTGGAGTGGCTACCCACTACATTTCTCAGTGTAGTTTTGGTGCCTGTCCTGGATCTCGCTCTGTAGACCAGGCTGGCCTCGAACTCACAGAGATTCCCTTGGCTCTGCCTCCCAAGTGCTGAGTTTAAAGCAAGCGCCACCACCGCCCGGCACAAAATATTTTTTTAAAGATTCTATAATTGGGCTGGAAAGATGGTTCAGCGGTTAAGAGAACTGGCTGCTCTTCCAGAGTTCCTGAGTTCAATTCCCAGCAACCACATGGTGGCTCACAACCATCTGTAATGAGATCTGTTGCCCCTTCTGGTTTACAGGCATACATGCAGACAGAACACTGTATACATAATAAATAAATAAATCTTTTAAAAAAGATTCTATAATCAAGTATAGCTTTATAAAGATTTATTATTATTATTATTGTTGTTGTTATTATTATTATTATTATTATTATTATTATTATTATTATTATTATTAGTTTTTTTGAGACAGGGTTTCTCTGTGTAGTCCTTGCCATCCTTGAACTCACTCTGTAGACCAACCTGGCCTCAGCCTCTGCTGGGATTAAAGGCATGTGCCACCACTGCCTGGCCAAGATTTATTTTATTTATTTATTTTTGGTTTGTGTGTGTGTGTGTGTGTGTGTGTGTGTGTGTGTGTGTGTGTGTGTGTCTGAGTGTGTGGCAGAGTCCTTCTACATAGTCCTGGCTGTACTAGAACTCGATCTGTAGACCAGGCTGGCCTCAAACTCCCACCTGTCTCAGCCTCCAAAGTGCTGGGATTAAAGATATGCACTTTCGAACCTGGTTTAAGTTTTATTTTATCCAGGGGCCATGGTGGCACAGGCCTTTAATCCTAGCACTCGGGAGGTAGAGGCAGACAAATCTCTGTGAGTTCAAGGCCAGCCTGTTCTACAAAGAGAGTTCCAGGATATCCAGGGTTGTTACACAAAGAAACCCTGTCTCAAAAGGAAAAAAAAGATTTATTTTATTTTTAATTATGTGTATATGTATGTGGATATCTGCACATAAGTTCAAGTACCAGGAGAAGCCAGAACACCAGGATAGATATCAGATCCCTTGGAGTTGGAGTTACTGGTGGTTGTGGGTTGTGAGCTCTCTGACATGGATGAGTTCTGGGTTTTGGGAATTGAACTCAGGCCTTCTGAAAGAACAGTATTTACTCTTTTCTTTTTTCTTTTTTTAATGTTTGAGACAGGTCTCTCTACATAGCTCTGGCTATTCTGGAACTCACTTTGTAGATGCCCCTGGCTTCTAATTCACAGAGATCTGCCTGCCTCTGCCTCCTGAGTCCCAGGACTAGAGGCATGTGCCACCATGCCTCGCCAGTATTCACTCTTAACTCCTGAGCCACCTTTTGGCCTTGTGTATCTCCTAATAACTGTAGCAAACCTCTGGACTTGATGCTGCCATCCCAGTGTTACTACTTTTGCTTCCAGATGTGGACAGTAGATGGTCTACATTGGCTGTTGTTTGTCCTGTGATCAGATCGGCTTGTCATGTCTCAGCCCACCAATTCCCAGCAGGCAAAATAAACCAAAATGCCATTTCAGTGTGGATATGTTGTTCAAATCTTAGATGATCTTTTAATAAAAAACCCAGAGCCAGATATCAGGGTGAAAGCTGAAAGATCAGAGAAGCAGAACAGCCAGCCACTAGTTCTTACCTCTACAAAATCCTCAGCCTAAAGAGAGAGAGTTCCTGTTTCCTCACGCCTTATATACCTTTCTCTGCCCTGCCATATTACTTCCTGGGATTAAAGGCATGTGTGCTTCCCAAGCAAAGGCATGAGATCTCAAGTGCTGGGATTAAAGGTGTGTGCCACCACTGCCTGGCTCTGTTTCTCTCCTATACTGGATCGGATCAATCTCATGTAGCCCAGTGTGGCCTTAAATCCACAGAGATTCAGATGGATCTCTGCCTCCCCAGGGATAGAATTAAAGGTGTGTGTCACCACTGCCTGACCTTTATGTCTAATCTAGTGGCTGGCTCTGTCCTCTGATCCTCAGGAAAGTTTATTAGGATACACAATATATCACCACATGGATACATGAATCCTTCTCTTCCAATGTGCTTCAGATATTGTCACTTAGAGCACTTGTACATACATACATAGTGGGGCAGTGTGGTGGTTTGAATAGGAATGGCCCTCATAGGATCATAGATTTGGGTGCTTAGTCACCAGGGCATGGCACTATTTGAGAGTATTCTAAGGACCAGGAGGTGTGTGGTCTTGTTGGAGGGGAGTGACACTGGAAGTGGGTTTTGTTGTTTCAAAAGCCCACACCAGGCCCAGTCTCAGTCTTTCTGCCAGTGGCTCAGGATGTAGTTCTCAGCTTTTGCTCCAGCATCTGCCTGCCTACCGCCATGCTTTCTGCAATGATGATAACAGACTAAACCTCTGAAACTATAAGCAAGCCCCCAGTAAATGCTTTCCTTTATAAAAGTCGCCATGGTCATGGTGTCTCTTCACAGCAGCAGGACAGAGACTAAGACAGGTGGTATATATTCATTTCCAGTCAATCAGGTTGTAGGCTTAGAGGTAAAGTGAGTTTGTTTACTCTCACTGTGCTTTCATTTTTTTTGTTTGTTTGTTTGTTTGTTTTCTTAGACAGGCTCTCACTGTGTAGCTCTGGATGTCCTGGAACTCACTATGTAGACCAGGCTGGCCTCGAACTTACAGAGATCTGCTTGCCTCTGCCTCTCAAGTGCTGGATTTGAAGGCATGCACCACCACACCCAGTGTGTGTTTTTATCTTTTTAAGGATCATTATATAGTTTTGGGTATGCATTATAATATCTGATAATGTTATACTTGTTGGAGTGGCCAGGACCATTGGCCCAAAATGAAGTCACTTAAGACACCAAGATGGATTACCCACATGGGACCCAGCCCCTTGCAGGAAATGGAAACTGAAGATTATGCATTTCTCAGACTCTCCGCAGAACAGTTTGGCCATAACCTCCTGCTGTCCTATCAGCCAGAGTTCCCTCCACTCCACCTCATAAAATTTGGCTTACTGCAGTCCCTTTCGCCTGAGACAATTCCTTTTCCTTGACTGTCCCTCCAGTCTCCCGCTGACTAAAACCACTCTATAAAGCATTTTGGCCAGGACTACCCTCCCTTCTCTGGGGGACAGCCCAGCAGTTCCTACCCTGAATCAAGCTTTGCCTTTCAGCCTCAATGCCGCTCTCATGGTCTGATTCTCTTGCTAAGCCACACAGTACTAAAATATGTTCTCATAAAAACTCACAGCAGGGTTCTCGGGCTGGAGAGATGGCTCAGAGGTTAAGAGCACTGACTGCTCTTCCAAAGGACCCAGGTTCAATTCCCAGCACTCATATGGCCGCTCACAACTGTCTATAACTCCAGTTCCAGGAGATCCAAAACCCTCACACAGACATACATGCAGGCAAAACACCAACACACATAAGATAAAAATAAATGCAAAAAAATAAAAATAAAACAACAACAACAACAAACAACAAAAAACTCACAGCAGCCAGGACACAGTGACGCACGCCTTTCATCCCAGGGCTCTGGAGGCAGAGGTCAGTGGATCTCTGCGAGTTCAAGGCCAGTCTGGTCTACATAGTGAGTTCCAGGACAGCCAGAGCCCTATAGTAAGACCCTGTCTCTAAATCAAACAAACAAACAATAAACAAAAATATCTTTTTTGTTGTTGTTTTTCAAGACAGTGTTTTTCCATCCATTTCTGGCCAGGTCAGGCTGGTCTACAGAGTGAGTTCCAGGACAGCCAGGAAGGACAGCTACACAGGGAAACCCTGTCTCCAGCAATCGAAACAAAAACAAAAAAGGAAAAAAGAAAATGAGGGGGGTTGTTGTTTTTCTGTTTTTCAGTACTAGGTATTAAATTTAGGGCCCTTCCAGCCCACAGTAAGTTTATAATGTAATTCCTGCCTTGCGGTTGAATATCCTGAGACGTATTTTGTAATATTGCATTCTAAGAGGGAAAAAAAGACAATTCAAGTATCCCACAGTACCACAGCAGAGTTAAATGAAGTTAACTTGTTTGGAGGGGACCGCTGGGAACTGAACTAAGGATTTCACACAGCCTAGGCACTGAACCCTACCCCTGGGCCGCCTTGTACTTTCATTTTGAGACAGGGCCTCATTAATTTGCCCAACTTGGCCCTGAACTGACTTGAATTAACTCCTTAGCCCAAGTAGGCCTACAAACACCAAATCATAGAGGAACAAAATATAGGAAAATGAAACTAAAAAAAAATAAAGTAATAAATGAAATGGAAACCCCAGGTATGGTGGAATAAGCCTATAATCCCCACATTTAGGAGGCCGAAGAAGAGAGATCTTGAATTGAAGGCCAGCACAGGCTTCATAGCAAGCCTGTTCTTAAAAAGAAAAAGAAAAAAATGTATAATGACACATACCGTATTCCCAGTGACAACCACTAGTCATCACGACTGAGAAGAATCCTCTATATACCAGTTTCTATCTGTATTTCAACCTGATTTGCTGTCCTACTCACCGTATGCTCTGTTGATAGTGTGATAGTTTTTGATCTGGACCTGTCTTCATGCCAGATAAGGTCTTTTTACTCAATGGTGGAATATTCCTGGAAATCTTTTTTTTTAAGATTTATTTATTTTTATTTTATGTGTGTTAATATTTTTGCCTTCATGTATGTCTGTGGGAGGGTGCCATTTCCCCTGGAAATGAGTTACAGACAGTTGTGACTTTCCATGTGGGTGCTGGGAATTAAACCCTGCTCCTCTGGAAGAGCAGCCAGTGCTCTTAACCACTGAGCCATCTCTCCAGGCCGTCCTGTAAACTTCTTATATGAGAATGGGAATAGTAAACAGGAATATCTCCATACGTGCACTCACACATGCACACTAAGTGAATGCATACTGAACTTGACTAATTAGTCCATCTTTCCTTATAATGAAATACCTAAGGCTGTGTATAAAGAAAAGGCTTGGGGTTGGAGAGACAGCTTAACTTCCTTACAGTTAGGAGCACTGGCTGCTCTCCCAGAGGACTTAGGCTCTACTTCCAGCACCCACACGGTAGCTCACAACCATCTGAACTCCAGTCCCAGGGAACTGATATCCTCTGCTGGTCTCTGGGGGTAGAGTGTGCACAGATGTGGTACACACACATTTGTGCACATATATGCAGGCAAAATACTCATACACACAAAATTGGGAAAAAAGGATTATTTTGGCTTGAAGACTTAGAGTATGGAATGTTTCAGTCTTGGCGGAAACTATTACACAACGTGATCTCTTATAATTCCAATACTTGAGATATGGATGCAGGAAGTTATCCATGAATACATATTAAGGTTGAGGCAAGCCTGGACTATATGCAACCCTAGCTCTTTGTTATTGTTGTTGTTTGTTTGTTTTTTCAAGACAGGATTTCTCTGTGTAGCCCTGGCTGTCCTGGAACTCGCTCTGTAGACCAGGCTGACCTCGAACTCACAGATCCACCTGCCTCTGCCTCCCTGAGTCCTGGGATTAAAGGCGTGGGCCACCATTGCTGGGCAATCTGCTAGCTCTTAACCGCTAAGTCGTGTCTCTAGTCCCTTCACTTTATTTTTGAGACAGGGTCTCTCTGGCGTGCACTGTTTATGTAGGTTCTGGGAATAAACTCAGTTTCTCACGCTTGTTCAGCAATCACTTTACCAAATGAGCCACCCCCACATTTTTCTTTCTTCCCCTTTTCTTTTTTTTTTTTTTTTTTTGTTTTTGTTTTTGTTTTTTGAATCAGGGTTTCTCTGTGTAGCTTTGTGCCTTTCCTGGAACTCACTTGGTAGCCCAGGCTGGCCTCGAACTCACAGAGATCCGCCTGGCTCTGCCTCCCGAGTGCGGAGATTAAAGGCATGCGCCACCACCACCCGGCGGTTTTTGGTTTTTGAAGACAGAATTTCTCTCTGTAGCCCTGGCTGTCCTGGAGCTCACTCTTTGGACCAGGTTGGTATTGAATTCACGGATCCACCTGCCTCTGCCTCCTGAGTGCTGGGATTTAAAGGCGTGAATCACCACCACCCAGCTTACATTTTTATTTCTATTTGACATATAATCATTTTACATATTTGTAGGGTATTATTTTTTTCTTTTCTTTGGAGAGACACGAGCTAATGTGATATCAGCTGCTGGCATGACCATTAGTCCTGAAGTAGGGAAGAGGATACCAGTCAAGTCTGGGTTAACTGTGCACATAGTTTTGGATACAGCATTTCTTTTTTTTTTTTTTTTTTCGAGACAGGGGTTCTCTGTGTAGCTTTGCGCCTTTCCTGGATCTTGCTCTGTAGACCAGGCTGGCCTCGAACTCACAGAGATCCGCCTGCCTCTGCCTCCCGAGTGCTGGGATTAAAGGCATGCGCCACCACCGCCCGGCTGGATACAGCATTTCTAAACGATGAACTTATCTATATGAAGAACTGAGTAGAAACCAACTGGATGGTTAAGCAGCAAAGGGGACAAACACAGTGTGAAAGACCCAGAGTCTAGGCCTTAGCAATCCATCCGGCCCCACTGCACAGCTACAGGTCCTAGTGAAGAGCTAGTGTTTTCAACAAAAACAGCTTCGAGTTCCTCAAAATTAACCTCTTATTGCCAGCCCAGACAGGAGGCTAAGGCAGGAGGATCTTAAGTTCGAAGACAGTCACAACGACGTGGTTTGTTGTAGGTCATCCTGAGCTATGAACATTGTCTTGAATGAATGATTATAAGTAAGTCCCAACATGTCTGAGGTGTTATCTATAGCAAATTGATGGGAAACCAATAAAATAATGTACTTCTGAGATGTCTGACCTTCCAAATCGGTGATCTTTAACTTGTCTAAAGCCAGTGATATTGGAGGGTCCAGCTAGGCTTGTCTTCAGTTAACACCAAGGGACAGGAATTCGTGGAAGGAACTGTGATCCTGGCTAGTGAGATGGCTCAAGGGATAAAGTAATGTGTTTGCTGCCAAGCCTGAGGACCTTAGCTTGATCCCGGGAACCCACAGGGTAGAAAGAGAGAACCAACTCCTGCAAATTGTCCTCTGGCATCCACAAATATGTACCCCTCCACTCTTTGCACAATAAATAAATGTAATCAAAAAAATAAGTGTGGCGCATGGTGGCGCACGCCTTTAATCCCAGCTCTCAGGAGGCAGAGGCAGGGGATCTAACTTCCAGGCCAGCCTGTTCCACAGAGTGAGAAAAAGACAGAGAAACCCTGTCTCAAAAAGCTGGAGTGGAGGGTGGGGTGGAGGGGGGTGGGGGAGACAGACAGACAGACACAAAAGTGTAGGGGAAATGGATATGCAGATATCTATTTATATAATGTTTGGAAAAGTATAAAAAGAAACTTAGCCTGGTAGCACAGGACTGTCATCCCAGCTACTTGGGAAGCTGAGGTAGGAGGATTACGAGTTCAAGGCCTGCCTGAGCAACTTAGTGAGACCTTATCTCAAGATAACATACCTTTTTACTAGAAAAAGGCTGGAGTGTATCTTAGTGATAGAGCACTCGCCTAGCATGCATGAGGTCCTAGGTTCAATATCCATACTGCAAAGAAACCAAAATGTGGCTGGAGAGACAGTACTTATATGATACATAGACATACATGCAGGCAAAACACTCTCATAGGTAAAAATGCATCCTATGTGATGATTGGGATTTTGAGGCCCACCTTGGCTACAGAGTGAGACCATCTATAAATGACAGGGGGGGGGGGGGGGGGGGGGGGGGAGGGGGGGGGGGCACGCTGGATGGAAGTCTGGCTCAGAAGTTGAAAGCATATACTATTCTTACAGAGAGGCTGAATTCAGTTCCCAGGACTTCACCACTCACAACTGCCTATAACTCTAGCTCCAGGGGGATCAGAAGTTTGGTCTTCTCAGGCACTACACTCACGTGCACACACACACACACACACACACACACACACACACACACACAC
>CABHPR010150307.1:0-16620 GCA_902168415.1 Peromyscus melanophrys | reverse complement strand
CAGTGGGCTGAAGGGCTATTTGGCAAGTGGAAGCTTAGCACTGGATTGTCTGTGAAATTACTGACTGTCTCTCTTGTGTTCCATGTTTTTGTGTGCATGCTATTTGAGTCCAACATCTTTTTTCCCTTTTTTGGTAGCCTCACGCTCTAGCAACGCATTTGTTCCCAGATAATGTCAAGGAGAATGACCAGAAAGCGAGTGCAACCAGCACAACAGCTTGGAGGTGGAAATTTTATTACGTTTTCCTTAACAATGGTCCAGATTGAAAAAGAAAAAAAAAAAAAAAACAGCAAGATGCCTCAAAGTTTCTTTGACTGAAAATCCCTGGCTTCCTGGAACAAAGCTCAGAAAGAAAGATTATGTGCTCAGTTTCCAAGCAGAGGGATGTGTGGTACCCAGACTGCCCTCAACTTTGCTTTCCTGCACACACAGGAGCCTTAACCAGCCTTCCCGCTCCTCTGCAGACAGAGACCACCTGCTCATCTGTGGCCTCAGTTCTGGTGTATATGGACATGTGGGGACACATGTGTGTGCAGGTGGAGAAGTGTGTGTGGAACTTGTGAGAGGGACAACCTTGGGGTGTTGCTCTTTCCTAGGTGCCATCACCTTGTCGTCTGAGATGCATTCTCTCACAGAACGCACTTTACCCACGGAGCCGCCTCCCTAATCCCTCTGTCCTCAGTTCTGAGAGCCATGTAGACCTTGCTTGATGCTATGGTCTCCACAAAGGTACAATGTGTCTACTGCTGGTTTTCTTACATCCACCATCATCATGCCAGTCTGGACAAAACTGAAGTACTAATCTCCCTCAGAGAACAAATCCTCAAGCTGAAGGTCAGCACTTCTTTTATTCACCCAGGCAGAGGATGTTTCTTTCCCTCACTAATTACATAATACAATTACAGTTACTTTCTGGGGAGCATACATCCTTGCCTCCTGCCATACCCAAATGTTCTTTAGTGACCGTGAAGTGTCCACTTGTCTGCTCCTGTTCTAATCCACCCAGGCTGGTGTCTTAGCTTTCATTTTTGCATCCTTACCCTTCTCACTGAAGGAAGCATCACCTCCTCTTTGTTAGCAAATCCTGAAGTCCCAGAGGGAGAAAAAACCTTTTCAGTGGATTGACAAAGCACACCAAAATAAGAATTGTGTCCTTATGATACTTTTGAATTCCTAGGCCGGATAGGTGGATCATAGTTCTATCCAGTTCTGGAGTTCTCACTTCTGTGGGTTTGGAAACCCCAGTGTAAGGGAAAGAGAGAGACTTAGACTATGGAAAACAGCAAATAATTTGCCGCTGTGAACCCATGTTCCCTTTGAGTTGAATATAAACTAATTCGTATGTGGGCAGTGTCTGCCTGAGAGACCTCTTGCTTCATTTCCTTGTATCCTTTGCCCATCTCCTGCTGTCCAATGTTTGGTTTAAAATGATGCCAAACATTTGGGCGGTTGGCTGGATTCTTCGGTTTTCCTTCTCCCAGATGTTTGCAATCCTGTGGACATTGTCGGAGATTTGTTTATCATCATCCAACATGTAATCATGCTGGGTCTGCATAATCTTCATCTTCCAGATGAAAACTGAAAAAGTCAGTCAGTCATCCAGATGTCTCCAAATGTCTGGGTGTTTGTCATTGCCAAAGAACATCTGGATGCCTGCACATTTTTTTTTTGTTTCATTTCTTATTCATGTCTTTGGCACAGACACTGTCTTGGGTTTAGTTGCTCTGGATACAGCAGAATAAATAGCCTAATGGAGATGGGTAGATATTTAACAGAGATACAGTCACAGGTTTCCTGTAGTCAAAATTGGAAAATCACCTCTGAGGGAGTCTCCAAGAGCAATGGCATGGTGATCCCTTTGAGTTCTCTCTAGAGGTCTGTTAACATCAGGGGAGTTGAGAAGTTGTGTGTCATCAGCATTTATATGGAGGAGTCCAGGGCCGGGAGACACACTTCAGAAAGAAAGAAGGAAAGCTGGCACCATTTCCAGTCCCAATCATAAACCCAAATTCTCCACCATAAACATAAGCAGATATCTGGATGAAGCTGAGGAAGGCTGTCTGCTCTTTGGCAACTGCACAGTGAGCAGCAGCAGCAGGCATTCTTCCTCTCCTGGCAGCCTGTTATCCTAGATCAACACGTCCACGGCACAAAGGAAGCAAGGGTACAGGAAGTAAAGCGGTTCGTGGTTAAGGTCATAACCTTCAGAACCAGAAACTCCTGCTGCATGCCTTGTTGCGGATTCCGACCAGTGTCATGAAGACCACAGCCCCTCGCCTCTTTGAAACTCGTTTTCTTTGCCTTTAAGAGCGTCCATTTGGATTATTTCAAGGACTGAGACACCACATTTAAAGAGGTCACACAATGCTTAGTGTGTCACAAATCACCATAAAATAAATTCAGGGTAAGACAATATGCACGCTTTGATGGCTACAGAGAGTGTTGAACTCAAAAGAGAGGCCCTGCTGGTTCTGAACTTGGGAGTTACGTGAAAGCAGTTAGAAAAGAGGGTGGAGAGTGAGCATCAGAGATGGAGATCCGAGTCTGGGATGGTCCAGTGTGAATGGTGGGTGGAGTGGGATCAACCTGCAAGGCAGGGGTCACCAGGCCTGTCCTGAGTGTCAGGAGAGCTGGGTTTCAGGAAAGGAGTGATTGTCCTTGTCCATGTGGCTGGTGATGTGGCACAGGGAACTAGGTTAAGAGTCTGTATAGCAGACATCATATTAGTTAGGATTCCTTCAGAAGAAAATCTAGAAACTTCAAAGCAAATAAAAGTGGCTTATTCAAGAGACGAAGGACCCAACATGATGGTACATGTCTGTAATCTCAGCACTTTGGAGGCTGAGGCAGGAGGATTACAAGTTTGAGTAGTTGGCTAGCTATGGAGTGAGTTATAGCCACCCTGCGACACACGTTAAGACTGTCTCAAATACACACACACACACACACACACACACACACACACACACACACAGAGAGAGAGAGAGAGAGAGAGAGAGAGAGAGAGAGAGAGAGAGAGAGAGAGAGTAGGAGAGCCAGCAAGGGAAGGCAGAGAGAAAAAGGACGTTACCATGACAGCTACAAGGGCTGGCAGCTGGTATTAAAACTGTGGAAACTTTGGAGGTCATGTAAAACAGTCTTCAGAAGATCACCCCACCCAAGGAGCATCATTTGTTTATCAGACCCTGCCAAATATTGGCTAATCCTTTTCTAGGGTCAGAAAGGTGCTATTGAATTCCTGGTACTTTTGGTGTGTGCTGTAGAGAAAATGTAAGCTCCCATGGCCAGAGCAACGCTTGGGTGTAGAGGGGCAGGTGCTGCAATTGGAAGCTGAGCTCACGGGCTCTGAGTGGTGCAAACATGGAGTAAAGGAAGGTCTAGGGAGTGGTGGAAACTCAGGCCAGACCGCAGTGGGCTGAAGAATGAGGCAAAGTGAGGGAGTGGAAATAACATGTGCTTACCATGTGTTGGAGACTGTCAAATGTGCAGAGAATAAAATGGCTAGATTGTTGGTCAATTGTGAGTCAAGGAGAGGTGTTGAAAATGGCATGCTCTTCCTTAAAGTCTTCTTTTATGGTAACTGGAATGGTTCCATAGAGAGGGAGGCTACTGACTGGACAATGAGAGTGAGGTCCCCGAGAAGGGATGAAAGGAGAGGGGTCCTATGCATATAACGGGGCTGGCTTTGCAGGGTGGAGGTCAGTGCTGCACTTTTTTTTAGCACGGAGGTGGAGGACATGGACATAGGGAGGTGTGCATTTGTGTTGTTTCTTCTTTTGGTGGATGAATCTCCAGGTCAGGTGGTCAGTATGGGGCAGCAGTTTAGAGGCTGTGAGGTGGGCTGATGTGTGATAAAGGAGTCAGCTCAGAGAAGGACACCAACTCCCTGAATTTTCATCCCATTTTCTGACCTTTGTCTTTACCTGAAACCTGCCTCTCCCCAGAACAGTTTTTCCTTGCCTCCTTGAGAGGCAGGACTGATTTTTTCCCACCACCCACATCTCAGAAACACGCAGAAGCAGGCATCCTACTCACTTCCTGTTAGGTAGCTATTCCCACTGAAGGAACACTTTTTTGCCAAACTGAAACATTTCCCCAGAAAGAGAAGGGAGCTTCCTAAGACTCAGGAAGTAAACAACAAAACTTACATGGTTCAGGAAGCTTCCGAAACTCACAGGATCCACAAAGCTCCTCCCCAAGGTTGCATAAACAGTAACAACTGTTGTAGCAAGGAGACTCTTCCAACAGTGGGACTGTCTGCCGGTCATGCAGATGGCCCCAGGGCTGTAGCTTGGAAGAGTCATCACCCATACTGGGGTGCGAGTCCAGCTTTTCCAGGCTACCTCTCTCTCACCTTTGCCCCTGTGGATAACCTCAGTAGACTTACTGATTCACTAGACTAAATTTGGACAGAGCTATTTCTTTGGTTGGTCACTGGTGCATTATTTTGGCTGAATAGCAATTTGTTCATGTCTTTCCAGGAGAAGTCACACAGCGTACGCCATTGCTACCACCAAACTGCTGATCTTTGTTTTTTTCTGTGTCTAAATGTTTTTTGTTGTTTTACATTCTGAAAAGTTTGTATCAGAATCCTTTATTGCAAACTGTGTATGTTTTTTTAGTTTTTATTTTTTATTTATTTATTTATTTTTTGTGACTGATTCTGCTTTATTGCTTCCTCAGTAAGGGTTGCAGTCCTGCAAGGCTTTGTGGGTAAATCAGTAGTGAGTACCTGCTTTGCCTTTGAGAGGACCAGGCAAATATCATGACAGTCTTCCCTAATGACTCAGTTAAGAACTAGGCCTTGGTCCCTGCTCTTTGGAACTCAGCAAGTAGTTTCTGTGGAAGAGCCATGAACAAAGGACAATCAATCTCTAACACCCCAACAGCAAGGATGAGGAGACCTGGTACATACCAGGCCTCAGCCATAAATAGCTCAAGGTAATAACCAAGTAAAGACAAAGCTTGGGACTTGTCCAGGCCTGCCCAAAAATGAAAAACTGTAGTCCTGACCAGCCCCTGACTAGCCTTGGCCAATTAGAAGTTACTAAAGAGATTGCCACTCACATAAGCCAATCATATCTAAGATGAGCTAACTTCCTTGGACACTGTCCTTAATTAGGCTTAAAAGGAGCCCTCACTTCCCTCTCCTGGTTGTCAACATTTTGCACTTGTGTGGGATGGCCAGCCCCAGCGAGCTGGAAGCTTTCTCGGGATAATAAACACTGTTGCTGATTGCACAGGTGGATGGTGGTCTTTTGTTGGACTTCTCCAGGACCCTAACAGCCTCATGTTGCTTTCCTGTTACCATGCCTTCTCAGCTTGTTTGAGTTTTATTATTTCTTCTGTTTTAGAGGGGCTGTTTCTCCACACTTCAACTGAAGATGCTACTCAGTATCTGGTTTGCAAATGGCAGTAAGAACCGTTCTGTTCTAGGTCTTTTGGGTACCCTCTTTTATGAAGCATTTTCTTCATAGTCCCATTTTGAATTATTTGCCACAGTCTTCACAGAAGGCAGCATCTTTAACCACATGTGTTGTCCATGGGAGAGCACTGTTTGGTTTCTATCTGGATTGTGGTGGTTTAATCCTCTTTCCAAACCCACCACTGAAGCGTTGGTTGAATGAGCATTGCTCCTAAATTACCTCTTAGCTGCCCTTGCACCAGCACTCTCCTGAGGTGGTGTCTCACATCCACATGATGTTTTTATTTGCTAGTATTCCTTGAGAGCATTGTGTAGCATATGTACAGTGACTGGGACCTCTATGGTCTGCCATCAACAAGCTCTGCCTTCATCATAACTGTTTTCCAGGATTTCAGCCCATTGCTGAATAGGAAGAGCCACGTGTCTAGGTGGGATGAGGTATGCTCCCCGGGAGAAGGGATGCTGTCAGGGGTATGTACCTTCTCCTTCTTCAGAGTAACTCCATGGAAGGGGAAGGATAGCCAGCTGTCTGTCTTTCCCACAAGTCAAGAGACAGCTGGGGAAAAGACTGATTGAATTTTATATCTTCCTTTAGCTCAGTGATTCTCAACCTTCCTAATGCTGTGACCCTTTAATACCTTTCCTCATGTTGTGGTGACACACATCCCCCCAACCATGAAATTATTTTTGTGGCTACTTTATAACCATAATTTGGCTACTGTTATGAATCATAATGTAAATATCTGTGTTGTCCGATGGTCTTAGGTGACCCCTGTCTAAGGGTCATTCTGAATCCTCTTTGATGTCTTGGTCACCAGCTGGCAAGGCTGATGATGCATTCTGGACCAGAAGTTCGTCCTCGGAAGCTGAGAACAACGGAGCTCAGGACCCCACTGGAGCAGCATGGTGAACTCAGGGTTAGCACCTACCAAGGGACCACCTAGGCCCCTGGTTTATAATTGTGTGGACCCTTATCTGCTAAATGGGGCTAATCAGACCAATTGTGGAAGTCTTACAAAATAGTAGGATGAAATGGTGGTAAGACTTGGTACCATGTGAGACATCTAGCCCAGTACTGGCTACGCAGTAGGTATTATTCATCAGCCCATTGTTTTGAATCACACATCGCACTGCCAAAGCCCATTTCCAAGAGTTTCGTAAACTAGACACACTAAGTTACACCATTAATAACTAAGTGTGTCTTCATAGAGTCTTCTCAACATGGTTTGAATAGTGAATTCTCATCATGTCTTTGTGAAGCAAAGAACATGGCTTCGCGTCAGCTCATCTTGCAAAGTGAGATTGGAGATGAAAAGCCAGTTCCTAATAATTTAGAGCTGAGGTGTGAAGCCGAATCTTCTGATTTCAAAGCCCGTGGCTTCCAGGGTTGCATCTTGAGTCTATGATACCCATTTGTTCGTGCCCGCATCTTGATAATTCCATGGAGTGCTGGTAGGGTACCCAACCCTCAGAGGGCCCTCTGTGCCACAGCCTGCTAGGAAAGCCAGTAGACTTTGCCTGTGTTGGTCTTGGGGGACCCTGAGAGGGACTTCTTTTGCTTCTCCTGAGCACAGTTTGGCTGAGTTCACGGAAACACTGCTATGTGAGCTGTTTCATCGGGTGTTGTTCGTGCTCTGTGAGGGGAAAGCATTCCTGAGAACGCACTAAGCCAAGGCTGTTTGTTCAATTATTAATGGGAACTGAGAAGCAACTTCACCCCGAGGCAGTGTTGTCGCTCAGATCATTTATGTCTTGTTTTAGGACTAAAAGTAAATTCACAGGCAATTGGGAAAAATGAACAACTGCTTTAAAAAAATCATTCTGGGGAGAGAGCTAGCATTGAGAGTATATGAGTATGGCAGGAATAGGATTCCTGGTCTTCTGGGCTTTATTTCAATTTGTTTAGATAGAGGATAAAACCAAACAATAGCTTTCATTTTTACTTGAGGTGGGAATAGAAAAGAAACAGGTAAAAAAGAAACTCTCTCCCACCAATTTTAGTACTCATTGGAACAAATGTGTAGGCACTGAGGATAGCGAATAAACTCTCCCTCAGCTGTTTCCCATAGAGCTGCAGCAACAAGGGCTTGTGGACATTTTTGAGTTTGAGTTTGGAGGCTGCAAAATCAGAGTTGCATTGTGTTGACACTTTCTTTAAAAAAAAAGTGTCTATAATTGTCAACAAACAATTCCAACAATACGTTCAGGTTGGACATGGTCTTGACTTCATTTACCCTTCTGAGCCCTATAAAATCACAGGCTCCTGCAGAATCCTGTAGTCCTGTCGAATAACACAGGAGGCCTTGGGACAATGTTCGACAGTGCCTGAAGTGTGTGGTGAGTACCAGAGAGGTAGGTCGAGCTCCCAAAGGAGATTTATATGCATTATACAATGCATAAAAAGATCCAAAAGAGAAACCGCACAAAGAGTGAAATTCCAATTTTTAATAGCCCTTGGCAGACTGGCTGAGGAAATCCTAGTCCTTTTCATAGATGAAGGAAAGAGCTGCCCATGCCATGTAATTCACCCAGTCAACAACATTTAATCACTGTGTGGCAGGCTCTGTTGTAGAAATTAAAGATACAGCAATAAATAATGCTGTTTTTGAGAACTTGTTCTCAACCAAATGGAGACTAGCAACCAGTGATGAAGAGAAGTATGTTTGTCTTAGATGTTGATGAAGAGGGAGGTAGAAGAGAAGAAGGGGGAAAAGGGAGAGTTTAATTTTTAATGGGGCGACGAAGAGAAGGTTGTACTGAGCAGCTATTTGGGCCAAGATCTTAAACAGCACAGTATTGCTTTCTCTAGATAGAGAGATATGTAGGCAGGGAGATACTACGCAGAGCCCGTGGTGAGTGGAGAAATTCTTGGGTGAGAGCGAGGACATTCAGGAGGGCCCTGTGGCTGGAGCAGAGGTTGACAGACATAATGTGAAAGCATTATGGGAACCAAGGTTATGTGGGAACTTGAGGGGTATCGGGAAGGATACTGTCTCTAAGGGTAAGTGCAATGAGAAGCCTTTGGGGAGCTGGAGAAGAGGAACACAAGCCCCCGCTGTTTATCAAGGATCAGCTAACAATAGATGCCAGAGAGCAAGAGAGACGGAAGGCCAGAGAGGCCATCCGGGAGGCTAACACAGTACAAGTCAGATGGAGTGTTAGCTAGACCCAGGCAGGGAGGTTAGATGCGAGAAAGTCAAGTTTGAATATAGTGTGCAGGTAGATTTAGCACTCTGAATTTTAATGTAGTTTAAATTTTACATAAATATCAAAATTGTCCTTTTAAAGTATATAACTTGGTTACTATTAATACATTCACGGAATGGTACACCAAAGCCGCTGTCTAATCCTAAAATAGTTCCTCGCCCCAAATTAAATCTGTACCCATAAGAAGCATTCTCTACTCCCCTTCCCACTGCCAGCTCTTGGGCATCGCTAAGCTGCTTTTTCTCTTTCTGAATTTGCCTGTGCTAGACATTTTATTTTAATGTGATCATAAAAAACAATGTTTACAATTTTTTCCACTTTATAGCCTATGTCAATGTTTCTTCATTTTAGCTACCAAGTAATATTCCACTTTATAGATAAACCATATTGTGTTTACTCATTTATGAGTTGATAGAACTTTGAAATGTTCTGGCTATTTGTAATTAGGAATAATGCTGAAATAAAAACACATGTACCATTTTTTTTGTGAATGATTTGTGATTCTTCAGAGATAGAAAAGGAGTTCATGAGTCCTTTGGTAATTCTGACTTTAAATTTTTAAGGAGTTTCAAAATTCTTTCCAAAATAGCCATACTGTTTGGTACCTCTAATTATAATGTAGTACAATTTTAGTTTCTCTACATCATGACCAGAACTTGCTATTGTATACTTTCAAAATTATAGCCATCCTTGTGTGTTTGTGTGTGTGTGTGTGTGTGTGTGTGTGTGTGTGTGTGAGAGAGAGAGAGAGAGAGAGAGAGAGAGAGAGAGAGAGAGAGAGAGAATTGTATCTCTGTAGCTTTAATTTGAATTTCCTTAAATTCAAATTCACTTAATGTCTTTTATTTTCTATGAGTATGAGTGTTCTTTTGCCTGCATGTAAGTGTGCCACATGCTTGCGTTGCCTGAGGAGGCCAGAAGAAGAAATCAGAACCCCTGGAACTGAAGTTACAGACAGTGTGTCTTCTGCCAGAGCAGACAGTGCTGTGAACCACTGAGCCATCTCTCCAGGCCTGCTTATTGTCACTTTTATATCTCTTGGAGAAATATCTATTCTAAGTCTTTGCTCATTTGAAAAGTTGGGTTATCAGATCTCCCTGGGAAGGGAAAATAGAAGAGATTTTGTGAGTGCACTGAGGGCCAGTGGGATGAGAGGGATGGAGGGGGAGAGTACTGAAAGAGACTACTGGATAGGAAGGAATTTCAGGGTCAGATAAAAACCTGGGGCAAGGGAATCTCCCAGGAATCTATAGGATGACCCCAGCTGAGACTCCTAGCAATGGCGGATACATAGCCTGAATTGGCCATCTTCTGTGACCAGAATGGTTGCCTAGCCCAATTGTCATCAGAGAGTTTTCATCCAGCAACTGATGGAAGCAGACACAGATCCACAGCCAAACATTAGGCAGAGTTCTGGGAATCCTGCGGAAGAGGGGGAGACAGAATTGTAGGAACCAAGGCGGGCAGTTGTGCATGCCTTTAATCCCAGCACTTGGGAGGCAAAGGCAGGCGGATCTTTGTGAGTTCAAGGCCAGTCTGGTCTACAGAGTGATATCCAGGAAAGGCACAAAGCTACACAGAGAAACCCTGTCTCTAAAAACCAAGAGAGAGAGAGAGAGAGAGAGAGAGAGAGAGAGAGAGAGAGAGAGAATTGTAGGAACCAGAGTGGTCAAGGACACCACAAGAAAACTCAAAGAACCAACTAACCTGGGCTCATGGGGGCTCACAGAGACTGAACTCACAACCAGGGAGCCTGCATGGGACTGATCTAGGCCCTCTGAGTATATATTATAGTTGTGCAGCTTGGTCCTGTTGTGGGACTCCTAACAGTGGGAACAGGGGCTGTCTCTGACTCTTTTACTGGCTTTTGGGACCTTACTCCTCATATTGGGTCACCTTCCCTAGCCTTGATACATGGGGAAGTGCTTAATTTTAAGCCTAGATATTAAATTAATTAATTAATTAGTAGATTTATTTTTTTAAAGTTGGGTTATTTATATTTTTATTTTAGAGTTAAGTTATAAATCTTATGTATAATAAACCTCTATCAAATACGTGCTCAACAAATATTTTCTTCAATTAAATGGGTTTTCTTTTCATTTTCTTAGTAGAGGACTTTGAAGTATAAGGCCTTTTAATTTTTTGTTTGAATATTTTTTGATTACATCATTCCCCCTTCCCTTTCTTCCTTCCAATCTACCCCATGTATCCATCCCTTACTCCCTCTCAAAATCATGGCCTCTTTTTCTTTAGTTGTAATATGTGTGTGTGTGTGTGTGTGTGTGTGTGTGTCTGTCTGTCTGTCTGTCTGTCTGTCTAAATATATACATATAACCTATTTAGCCCATTTAGTGTTACCTGTATGTATATGATTTCAGGACTGACCACTAGGTATCAGATAACCAAATAGGGGCCTCATCTCTGTGGAATATGATTTCTTCCACTCTTTACATTCCTTACTTGACTGTAGTTCTTTGTCTAGGGGTAGGGTCCTGTGAGATTTCCCCTTTCCCTGTTAGCATGCCTATTGGTGTTGTCCTTGTCCAGGCATTGTTTAGACAGCCATACTGTTGAAGTATCCTCGGTGAAGCTTCCTTGTCATTTCTGGGAGACACAGTCTCACAGTAGTGCTTCTGATCCTCTGACTCTTAACAATCTTTCTGTTGTATTGTAGATGCTTTAGCTGGGACTGGGCACGGCACCCCTTGATTACTTGTTCTCTGTATTTTAATCAGTTTGTGGTTTAGTGCATTGGCCTTTTTCTGCTGTAAAGAGAAGTTTTTGGTGACAGGTGAGAGCTGCACTTATCTAAGGGGGATGGGTAGTAATGAAGATGGACATTGAGAATGCAGTTAGGAATTATGCTGGTTCTGTAAAGTGGTGGCAGCATCTTCTCCTCTAAAGTCCAATGAGAGAGCTCTTGGTTACCACCAAGATGTGAGTGCCACAAGTACACCTTAGGGTTAATGTGAAATACTAATTAGATTCAAAACAAGACCCTTAATTTTGAACTCTGACTTGTCTATTTTTCTTTGGTTTCTAAGAAGCCATCACCAAATCTAAGCTCTTGAGTATTTATTGCAGAGTTATCTTCTAAGTTTTTTTTATCATTTTATATTTTATGCTTTACCCTCTGATCAATTTGTTTTTTTTTAACCTTAAAAATATGGTGTAAAGTAAGACTAGTTGGTTTTATGCCAGTGATGCCAGGAGATGCCCAGGTAGCTGCCTATCTCTGGGTGTATCTATGAGGACATTTTTGGAAGATGTTAACATTTGAATGGATAGACTGAATAAATCCACTGAGAGTCTTTGCAGAACAAAAAGGTGAAGGAAGGGTGACTCTACTCTGCCTGATGGTTTGAACCGTGAAACTGATCTGCTCTCTGTACTTCTGGTTCTCGGGTCTTCAGGCTTGGACTGGACTCTGTGGCACTTTCAATCACTTGCAGCTTTTAACTACACCACTTGGTTTTCCTGGGTCCCCAGCTTTCAGATGACATATTATGACACTTCTCAGCCTTCATAATTCTATGAGTTTATAAGAAAAACATTTTTATGTCAGGTTGGCATGAAAAAGTAACTATCACCAACCCCTATCTCATACTACGTATGCATTCAGCATAAGGGCAGATACATGTTTATGTGAGGGCAATACCTGGGAAGCTGGGTTTGTGTTCCCTGTGGCCATCTTGATTTCCTTCATAAATATTGGTTCCTTTTTGGTTTGGTATGCTGCTCTGGAATACAATTACAGATAATGTAAAAAGGAGTTTTGATATAGTTAAATGATCAGACTCCATATCATCATTCCAACCTATTACAATTTCTCTCCACTGTGGTTGCTGGTGTAGTCTTCACTCTGAAGCATTATAGTGCTCCATGATAACTCAATTGCTCAGTTTCTCTTGCCAATTTAATGTAAAGTTTCTAAGAAGATAGCTTTAATGAGCAATATTCTGATTCTGATAAATATAAGATGTTTCTTCAAGATGTCACCTTTGACAGAGAACTAGGCAAGACACACCACTCAACTGGCCACAGATAGTATACTTTTAACTCTCTGTTCTCTAACTTGTTTGGATAATTTTTATTTAATTCTGAACTTAACAAGTAAACATACATCTTAGGAGAAGTTACAGAGTTACTTGTCCAGCAACAAAGCCATCAGCCAGCAAGAGTTGACTGGGAGCCTACAAATATATCAAGTTTTCCATTAGGGACTGGAGAGCCAAGTCCAATGAATTGACACACTGGAAGGTAGCAATAGAGTATGTAAACTCAAAGTATTTTAACACAATATTTTAATTTGGGATATTGTGATAGAGAGTGGATAAATCACTTAGCAACATCCTCTTTGAGAATGCTTGGACCAAGTTTTACAAGCATGAGGGAGTGCAAAGACCTTGAGAAGAAACAAGTTTGGTGGGTCTGATGGAAAGAAGTAAGCAGTGTGACCGAAGGGAAGTGGATAAGGAGGCCTACAGAGCATGAGGCAGGACCTGGGGTAGGTACTGTTGTCACAGAATGCGTAAAGGATACTGCAGTTCTTTCCCCCCTCTTTCTAATTCCCTGCCTGTTCAGAGATAGGACCACAGTGTTCTATGGGAAGTGACAGTTGATCCTCTTCTGCAGGAAGACTGGCTTCGACATTTCTATATAACAATAATTAATTTGGGGTCAGCTTGTCATGAGACTCAATTATAGACTCTGGGAAAACATTTGAGGGAGATTTCTCTTCTCCTAATAAAATGAAGCCCTTATTTCCTTCCTGCTCTTGGCTGTGGTTATATGAGGATGTGATACTGGGAGATGCTTCTGCCATATTGCATACATGAAGGAAATATCACTGGTGCATTGAAAATGACAGATGAGAAATGACAAGGACAGGTGAGGTTTGTGATGACATTACTGAGTGTTTGAACCAGGCTTGGAGTGCGTAACCTTTGGGATTATTGAGATATAACATAGAAAATAATCACTCTCTTTTGGGCATTCATGACTTTTAGACAAAAAAACCTATTCTAACTGTATATCGGCTATATGCAAGATTATTGGGGTTTGTAGTTGTTAAAATAGTAAGGCACTGGAGGGTTGCAAGCAGGGAAGAGCTGTCCTTTGACTCACTGTTTGAACATTTCTCTGAATGCTATCGAGAAAATGGGTTCCAGTGAACCAGGGAGAGATGTTAGGAAGCTATGGTTTAAGATAAATTTGTCTTATCAAAGTTGATATGACATCATTTGCATGCACATGAGAATAAGCTATGTACACTGGTTGGCAAAGCTAAGCCTCAACTTCTATCTATTAATGTTTTAAGCAAGGAAAACAGTATTTAGTGATTTTCTTCACCTTGACTTTCATAAGATAATTTTAGGTCTCTTGGCTGGTTAGTGTTTATCAACTTGACACAAATTAGCATTACTTGGGAAGGGGGAACCTCAACTAAGGAACTGCCTCCATCAGATTGGCCTGTGGGCAAACTTTGGGTGTTCAACTAATGATTGACTTGGGATGGCACAGCCCACTGTGAGTTGTAGGCAGTGGCACCTCTGGGTAAGTGGGGTGATACTCATTAAAGCTATGGTTTAATAAAACATTAGGAGAATATGGTTAGATGGATTGTGAAATGGAGCTGGAAAGAGATGCTGGGATTTGCATTTTCCTTGGAGATGGTGTTGTCAGGGCTTTTGGGTGGGTCCTGTTTATGTGGTGTGGCAGGAAAGGAGTGCCAGAAAAGGCCTCCTGCCCCTGTGGCTTGAGCCGCTGGAGGGAAGGGATACTTTTTCTGGTTTCCTTCTCAACCATCTTCGAGGGAAGTCAGGGTAGTGACTTAGGACAGAAATCCTGGAGGAGCATTGCTTGTTGGCTAGCTCTCTGGCCTGATGGTTAGCTAGCTTTATCGTCAAGTCCAGGCCCATCTGCCCAGAGAACAGCTCCACCTGTAGTCGGCTGGGCCCTCGCACATCTATTAATAATCAAGACAGTCCCTCGCAGACATGCGTACAAACCAACCAGATAAGACAATTGCTCAATTGAGCTTGTTTTCAGGTGATTCTAGACTATGTTGAGTTCATAGTCAATGTTAACTTGGACAATATTAGAGTAGAGAGGACTCGTAGACATGGGCTATCAAGTCAAAGGCTCTATTTTGGTTAAATTTGAAGTGCTTATTAGGTACTCAAGCATATGTGTCCAAGAAACAAGTATCAAGCAAAAAAAGGGAAGTCTCAATGGTTTGATGGTGCAGATAAAATCATCTGGGAAAGTACAGAGAAGTGAAGAAGACTCTAGTCAAAGCCAGGGAGAGTTTTGACGTTTGGAGTATTTCAGATGAGGCAGAACGAGTAAAACAGGGGCTTGATGGAAAATGGCCCATGGGCTAGGAAGTAACCCAAGAATGATGATGTAATAAAACCCAGACGGAAGTGTTTCAAGGATTCAGGAGTAGTCAACAATGCTGAGTGTGGCTTCAGCAGTGAGAGTGGGAAACTAGTCATTTGCTTTGTAAAGGTCCAGATCAAAGACAACTGCATGGGATCTGACTCCTAGGACCAGGTTAGTCTAGGGCCTCTGCACTTCTGAGAAGTTCCAAGGACAAGGTTTCTAGTGATGAAGCCATACTCTGGGCATGAGCAGAGGTCAAATTTCAGAGCTGAAATGGAGGATGAAGAGTTGGGAAGAGGACAGGCAATTAAGAAGCCCAGACGGAGGACAATGCTTATAAGGAATCACCCCTACTCTTTTCTCTCTTCCCTGTGCACCCTTTTAGCATGCTAGCTTGTTTCACATCTACATCTGCCTGCAGGTCCATTCTCCTGGTTGTGACCCCTGAGTCTGAGTGCTATGATTCTTGAGGGAGGATCAGATTTATGATGTGAAGCCCTGGGCATCAGTCTGTGGGCTAAACAGTACAGAGCCCTTGGCACTGCCGAGGTGGAGCTTCTGACTGTCAAGCTTCCGTGACCTCTGTATGTTTACCACGCTGCTGAAGGCATCACATTGCAGCTTTTGGGCAGCTGTTGCTGACATTCCTTCCAGTGGCCCTCTGAGCATTTATTTTTGTTACAGAATGTTTTATGGAAAATACTACATATAAATAAATGTGTAAGCTGTGTGTTTTTATTATACCCCTACCTGTAGGTGTTTTATAGTGCATTGTACTCTCATTTTCCCAGTTCGCCAGGCTCTGGTGTTAGAATGTTTATCAGCTCCATATACACAATAACTATGAAACCTTGACAAATCAATTCCCTTGACAATCAGTTTCCTCACATAGTAGACACAAAGACACCCAATACCTTTTGAGAGAATACAGCTAACACATATTCTCACACACATTCACATATACCATATACATACTCATATACTCACTTATTCACACACACACACACACACACACACACACACTCACACACACAAACTCATACACAATAACACACTCTCACACTTCCACACACACATACTTACATACATGCTGTCATATACTCACTCACATACACTCACATGTGCACACACACCATTAGACACACATACCGGCACACAGTCATATAGGCTTACACTCACATATTCACTTACTCTCACCAGCACACTCACCAACACACATACACACTTACTCACACACACTTGCACACACACTCACCCATTCACACTCACATTCACAACCACACCTCTACATGCCCATACATACACACAGACACAAAAACAATCATATCAACATACTTCTATATATACTCACACACTTATATTCACACACTCATACATTCTCAACACATACACTTACATGTACACACTCATACACGCTCCAACACAGTAATGTACTCACAGACTTTCACACACACTCAAATTGTCACATACATATACACTCATATACACTCACATTCACACATATACACACATTCCCACACAAACACACACCATCACTCACACTCGCTCACATATACTAGGTCACACTCACATACACTCATACACTTAACATGGTGCTGACA
>CABHPR010150306.1:0-20396 GCA_902168415.1 Peromyscus melanophrys | reverse complement strand
AAGTGAACTCAACATTATGGGTTTCTTGGCAAGGCTGGCCCTGAAGTTGATGAGAGTGCCTAACCTGAGAGACCACTCTTAAGATCGACTAATTCTCCCTGTTCCGATTTTATGCTCACCAAGCAATCTGGAGATAATTTATTTGGCTCACCACACAACTTGCCTATAAGGAAAGAGCATACTGATCTGACTACTTAAGCATTTTGGCCTGCATTTCTCATTGTAAATTAATAAATTGGCAATGATATATATACATATATATATATATATACACATTCAGAGAGTCCATATATATATCCTGACAATAGACAGATTATAAATATATGAATGCAAACATAAAAACAGGACTCTATATATCAAACAGGCATATGAGCCTATTTTATTCAATTTACTCAGTCCAGGCTCTGCTCTTTAGCCTTGCAACTCAGAACCCCATTTTTATTTACATATTCAGAGGCTAGCAATCTCCTACAAGGGTTTCAGGAGTCAACTAACATTCCCCAGGTGAATGAAGTCTCAGCATTGCTAAGTCCTATGTTCCAACTTTACTGAAGGGATAATGTTCACTTTTCAGTGGGTGTTCCAATAAGTCATCTCTATTAAACAGTTAAATTTGAAAGAGAATGATATTGCCTAAAAGGGTGTGTGGACAGAAAACATGTTTGCTTCATTTTTTTGTACTTTCAGTTCTCAAAAGCAGAGCCTAAGTGAAAGATTTAGACACAAGTAGATATTTGGGAAGCAAGCTCAGAAGCACATGAAGGAAACAGGGAAATTGAGACAAAAAATGGAAAAAAGTTAATCGTGAGTGGGTTAGCCTGTGGGCAAGTGGGACTCAGCCCTACCATGTATGCTGAGAATCTGTGTTGAGGTGTTGGAATCATTCCATGAAAAGATGGAGAGTTTCTGGTATTTATACATGGAGTTCCATCCCCAGTATTTGATGGTCAGCCCTCAGCCCTCATGGTGGTGAGACATTGACTTCCTTACACTTCCAAGTTGTAGCTGGTTATAACCAAAAAACCTTGCATTGCTCCCAGAAAAGTCCTCAGGAAAAGTACAGAGACTAATATCTTGAGATGGGAGAGTGTGGTAGGGATGGAAATTGAAGCAGGAAGTGGGCCAAATGAATAAAGGTGGGCCATCTAAAGCATCTAGTGCAGTATTAGAGACAAATACCATGCATCCTGAGGATACAGTAGACAAATAATCAAAAAAACATGGGCTGCTAAATTCTATACAAAAAGTAAAAATGGCCAATAATTAACATTTTAAGCACTTAACCTTGGTAGTAATCAATAAATTGTAAATAAAGATGAGATAATATTTTTTTTGCCTGTCAGAGGAGCAAAAGGGTAATTTTAATTAGTAAAACCCATATATTGAATGGGGTACACTTTCATTAACTGTAAATGAGATTGTCAATTGGCACAACCTTTCTGAAAATCAAGTTTTCAATACAGCAATATATCAAATCATATTTCCAAATATCCCATGGCTCTGAAAATACTCAGATTATAATGCTGAATTAAAGTCACAATGCAAAAACTACATATGGTATGGCCTTGATTGTTTTTTGAATCCAAATATGATGGAGATTATGAGACATTGGTTTAACCATAGCTTTTGGAAAATATGACTTTTTTGGCTTTTTGAGACAGGGTTTCTCTGTGTAGCCTTGGCTGTCCTGAAACTCACTCTGTAGACCAGGCTGACCTTGGACTCAGAGATCGGCCTGCCTCTGCCTCCTGAGTGCTGAGATTAAAGGTGTGCACCACCACCACCACCACCACCACCACCACCACCACCACCACCACCCAGCAGAAAAAAATATTACATTTAATGTGCCCAAGTTTTATTCTGCTGACAATAATGTATATTTGTGTACACACACACACATACACACATATGTATATATACATTTTATTATTATATTTCACTTTCTTCTTCAATAACTCCACCAAAAGTAGAGTCTAAGCTTTCTTCACATCTTAGAGTTGAGAATTATTTTTTCAGAATTGATGCACCTTCCTGAGGTGGCATGTGGCTGCTTCTCATAACTCGGACTTGTGATGATATGACAAAATCATATCAAAGCATACAGCAGAATGTCAGGGGCTCATCAACCTATTTGGTTAAACCCATAGTTTATTTTCTTTCCTTTGTCTTGTTTTTTTAATTATTCAATTACATTAGCTAGAAATCAATCTGTTATTCTTAAAAGTCACCCAGAAGCTTTTGACAGACAGACATTTGGTGCCTGAGTGGTAGTCATTCACAGTGCATGCAGTGGTCACACCAACCATTCCTATTTGAAATTTGTATACCCTATTCCAAGAGATTTGGCAATTTCTGCTGCCTTTCATTGTATTGTCCGGTGTGACGAGAGATCTTCCACAGACACAATAATTTTTCATTTCAATGATGCATCAGAGTACAATTTTTAGAAGACATTTTAAATGACAATTAAGGAGAAATGCATGTCTAAGTTAAATATTCAATCATGAGTAGACCTACCAACTCAAATAACTCAATTGAAGTGACAACAATCAGATGGGCAGGCTCCCTCTCAGTACAGTTAAGTCTGCATGCACATAAGCAATGACAACAACATCACAGTACATTCCACTACTCTGTGATTTTCTGGTCACATTTGACATCCATTATGAGATGCATACTGATTTCAAATCGGGAGGATATATACTTTAGAATAAAGAAAATATGTATTGTATAATATACAATAAATATATAGAGTATAAAATACAGATACACACACAAAGAAAAAAGACCAAAATGAAATGTACCATAATACTCACAGTAGTTAACTATGTCTGGTCAAACTATGGGTCATATATATTTTGGCCCATCTTTAGTTTTAAGATGTGTGAGATAAACTTATATTACTGTTGTGTTGTGAAAAAAGAAGACAATTTAGAGGAATGATCTTTGTATTTTGAAGGCTGCTATGTTGGTAGAAAAGAGATCAGAATGAAGAATGAAATTGAATCTTACTTGGTAGGACACTTGCTGGGCCATCTTGACCCAGTAATTCAGATTCCTTGCAGGTGAAGAAACAAATCTAGAACTATGAGGTTGTATTTATCATTCAAATGTATTATCTGATTTTTCATATAATTTTGAAAAGTTGCTTGTCATATTTGTTATCTTGTCTGTAAATGGGAAAATATTGTGCATCATTTCTCTTCTTGGTAATAGCAAGAAGGGGTTTGAAATATTTGTTAAAGTTTAGAGATTTATTTTTATTCCGTATATATGGGTGTTTTGCCTTCACTTATATCTGTGCATCACAAGTTTGATAGCCAGGAGAGGGTGTTAAATCACCCAGAACAGAAGTTACAGACAATTGTGATCTGCCGTGTGGGTGCAGAGAATGAAACCCAGGTCCTCTGGAAGAGCAGCCAGTGCTCTTAGCCACTGAGCCATTGTTCCAGCCCCTTAAAAAAAAACAAAACACCAAACAGCTCTATAAATTACTTCACAATCATGTGTTCCCATAAGCAATCCAAATAACTTAGAAGAATCTCATCAGAAAATGCTGTCAAGGGGGAGGGAGGGAAAAAGTATTGGTGAGATGATGCCCAGAGAGAGAGAGAGCCACAGGCTGACGGTCTGTTTGAGGGGCTTGAAAGAAATGTCAGGGCTTTGGTAAATTCTGTCACTGGGCACAACTGAATGAATTCTATACTGGTAGCCCTTAGGGACATTATTCAGCTGACAGAACTTAATTTCAGCTAATTAAAATGGTCCTGGTCACCTTCTACCTGCTGATGGGGAAAGGGGCCTGGGGAATTGACTCTGCTGTGCACACACTTGCTGTTTTACTTCCAGTCTTGACTTCCAAAGCAAAGCAGGTAACAAGGAGATGTGCTGTCAGTGAGACGCTCTGACTAGAAGGAGTCCAGCTGCAGTGGGATGTGATGGGGGGGCAGCAGAGCTCTCAGCACCACACTCCATGCAGCCCTCAGGAAAGACATGTTACAGGATCACAATACCTTAGTTCACATAATCTTCCTAACAGTTGGAGGAGAAGCATCCCAGGAGTTGGACCAGCCTGAACTGCTAACATAGTATAAACAGTGAAAGGCAAGAGCCACTGTCGTTCTCAACAGCAGCATCATAATTGCCTCCACTGAAAGGGCCTGCTGATCAATACTTGTTCCAGGCCCCTGTGGATGCAGTTTCTACCTCCACTATTGCCTTCTCATCTATACTGTTCTGTTCTGAGGACTTTAAACCACTGTTTTGAGATAAAGCGGTAAAGATTCTGTTAAGATACAAATGTTTTATGAGAGATGAGATATTTCAAGCCTTTCTTATACAACAGATTTCCAGGCGGGACAGCTATAGGCATGTGTTTTGGCTCCAGAGAATCTGCAACTTAAGACAGAGAGGTCAGAAATGAGGATGCTGGGATACAAGACCTCACAATTGGAAAAGACCAATCTGGAGTACAGGTAGCTGAGCAGTGGAGAGGACTGAACCAAGACTGAACCAAGACTGCCAACAAGATTGCCTCAATGCCCCAGGATATAGGGATCAGGAGTAGGAGGGAGGAAACTGTGAGTCAGGAGGAGCCACCTAAGCTTCAAAGTCAAGAAGACACAGTCAAGCTGCAAGTGCTGCCATAACCCTGTAATCCCAACACTCAAGAGGCTGAGGAAGGAGGATCGCAAGTTCCTGGCTACGGAGTGAGTCCAAGGCCAGCCTAAGCTACATAGTAAGATCTTGTCTCACAAAATAAAACTGAACCAAATAAAAATGGTACCTCAGGTCATACGAAAGTGTTCATCAAGACTGTCAGGAGAGAACTATCCTGAGCTCTCCAGTGCCTTGAGGCCTGAAGTGTGTGTGTGGCAGGGGGTATCAGTGGGAAGGGAGGTTTATACTTACTAACAGCAAGCTGGATGGAGCTTTGGACAAGCTGGCAAGACACAATAATTGATTACCTTCTTGCTGCAAAATCAAAATGGCTTTTGATGCTCAGCCATTCATTGCCATAACTGAAATAATAACACAATTCATTTTAGCTGCAGCCCTGCAAATGGATGACTTTAATAATGGCTAATTTGGGATGATGAATGTGCCATTTGGGGGTGACATTAGTGCTGAATAAGGAGAAGGGTGTACAAGACACACAGGGAGGAAGGGATGAGCTATACGAGATTAGCCATGTTTGCTGATTTTTGAGCCTGCCGGTTCTTTCATTCTGCTCCACAGGTATTGATTGAGCAAGTCCCTATTCTCTACCTAGGATGAGAAAAGATTCGTGAAAGATTCTGAAGATACATACATAAGGGTGACACATGTCCTATTTTCCCAGGGATAGCCCTAGCTTTTGCTAAGGTCTAGTACAATTATTAATAACATCTGACCCCTGCTGTCAAAGTAGTCTTGGTTTGTATGATAAATTGCCATTTTGTGTGCCTCACTTTGTTTTCTCTGAGTACGCAGCTATTCTGAGAAGACAAGTCTTATCTGTGCACATGGAGCAAAGCCTGCATATCAGACAATACTATATAATCAATAAACCAGCCAAAGAAACTCAAGCACACCAAGCAGTGTTCTGAGTTCCAAAACTTATGGTGGTGGTGGGTTACACATTGATGATGACTTTACATGCTTGGGAATGATGAGCTCCAGTCTTTCCAGGTCTTCACAGCAACCTGATGTTACCCCATCTTACAGACTCATGAAAGAAGCCCACAGAAACGAGGTGAGAGTTTAAGGTCACAGAGACAGCGCATAATAGAGTTGAAATTGGGACCCTTTTTGAAAAGTACTATTCAGCTATTTTTTTTTAAATTCTTCTTTAGCACAGAATAGACACTGGTGGTTTCCAGAATGATTAAGGAGGCCCATAGGGGAAATGACTCATCTTCAAAAACTAAGTCCTCCAGCAAAGGTGAATAAAGTAAAAGGTAGAAGAGGCAAAGTTGACAAGAAACAATGAAGAAATTAAGAGAGGTGATGGATAATAGGGATGATTTGCAAGGAAGTTAAGTTTTCGCACTTCAAATTCTTGATGAGTATAGATTAATGGAGATCAAAGAAAAGGCTTTTGTACCCTAGGAATGATAAACTCACTTCAGAGTGTGATTGTCTTGGAACAGGGAATTAGGTGGGAATGAGTCAAAAGGAGATAGTAAAGTTTTAATTCTTAAACATAGAGATTTTAAACAATGGATGTTTTGCTCATCTATTTTCATGGATGCTCTATTTATAGTAGTTAGGACATAGAATCAACCTAGATGCCCATCAACAGATGAATGAATAAGGAAAATATGTACCTATACGTGATGGAATTGTATTTAGCCATAAAGAAAGTGAAATTATGAAATTTGCAGGTAAATGGATGTAATTGGAAATATACCAAGTGAGGTAACACACACCCAGAAGGACAAAGGCTGCAAGTTCTCTGTCAATTAGATCTTAACATCAAACATTGAGGGGGTGTGTGTGTGTGTGTGTGTTTATCTTGGGGGGAACATGAAGAATCCAGGGAACTAGAAAGAGACCATTTATGGGATGGGGGAAATATATTAAAGAAGAGTGGTGTGAGGGGGAATAGTGGGAAGGGAAGTTTAAGTGGAAAGAAGGACAGGAAATCAGAGCAGAGGAGAGGAAGGAATAACTAACACTAAAGATATTTGAAAAATCCATATGGAAACCTATTTCACAAGCTACACACACACACACACACACACACACACACACACACACACACACACACACACACACACACACTCATATAAAAGAGTTTACCTGCAGAGGATAATGTTCCCTCCAGAAGACAAAGGCTGCCAAATAAAAAGCCCAGTGCCGCCGGGCAGTGGTGGTGCATGCCTTTAATCCCAGCACTCGAGAGGCAGAGCCAGGCGGATCTCTGTGAGTTCGAGGCCAGCCTGGGCTACCAAGTAAGTTCCAGGAAAGGTGCAAAGCACACAGAGAAACCCTGTCTCGAAAAACAAAACAAAACAAAACAAAAAGCCCAGTGCCAATTGTGGGATACATCCACTTGAGTTTTTGACCAAGGAAGTCCCAGAGACCCCCCCCCCCAAAAAAAACAATATAAGCTGTTGCCATTGCTTTTGGTTGCTCATCAAAACTTGATTGTAAGATCCTACTACTGAAGATACCACATACTTTGGTCACAGGACATAGAGAAATCAGATTAGTATTGGCCGGGAATCTTATACTGTACTGGCTAGCTTTCATAGTACCAGAGGTGCTATGCAGTATTCTGTGAGGGAGAGGTCATCAACAGTCTTACCCAGCTGTGAGCACTGTGTGTTACAGTAACTACCAGCATAGCAAGGTGAGCCCATGAATGTTATGAGAATAACTAACAGCTTCCTGGTTGATTTCATTTCCTGCTCCAAGGAAATGTATGACTGGGAATGTAAATATGACCCAAAAATGTAGTTGGGAAGCTCATACTGGACCTAGGGATGAACCTACTACTATTATTTTGCTAAATGGACATGGTAACCGACTCCCCTCTAAAATTGTATCCTTACACGACCATATTAGTGCAGTTTAGATTTCATCAAGGAAGTTTCTTCGTGCAGTGGATGCTGCTTACAACAGAAACTCACAACTGGTCAAAGTGCAGAGAATAAGTCTGTGGAATGTTTAAGCACAAATGAGATGTTTATATCATACTCCCTCACCCTAAGGTTCAAAGATCATTGCAAAAGATGGAGTGGAAAGATTGTAAGAGCCAGAGGTCAGGGAGGGCTGAAGTAAAACAGTGTCTTCCAGATCTGACAGGACCACTGCACCCATGACCTCACAGCAGCTGTGGTTTCCTGAACAAAATGAAGCCAGTCAACTTCCTGGATAGGGGTGACTCATAAAGCTTCACCCCTAACTGAGGAGCTATTGCCAAGTGATGGCTTCTGGACGAGGGGGAGTCAGTTTTCTTCTAGGGTGTGGCTCAATAGTTTCCCAATGCTCTAGTGGATAGTCCCATACCCTTGAGTATGAGGGCAGCACCAACTGGACTCAATGAGTTATATAAAAGTGGGAGAGACTGGAGAGATGGCTCAGGGGACAAGAGCATTTGTTGCTCTTGAAGATAGCCTGGCTTCAATTCCTAGTAACTACAGGGCGGTTTATAACTGCATAAACTGACAACATGACCACTGCGTGGGATGGTTAAGGGGAAGACTTTCATTGAAGATATGAGAGAGAAAGAACAGGCAGAGGCATCTGGAAGAGTCCAGAGTGGATGGAGGAAGGAGTAGACTAAATGACTGGACATGGCTAGCAGACTGGACATGGCTAGCAGACAGGACATGGCCAGGGCTATCTGCAAGAGGCGGGAGAATAGCAGTGGATGGAGAACAAAGAGAACATCGAGAGAAGCAGGAGCCAAACCTAGAGAAATATAGTGAGAATAACAAGGTTATAATGAAAGTGGGTAGCTAGTGTAGAGAAGCCCGTGAGCTGGAGGAAGTTTAGGGTAAGGGGAGAGGTGAGAAGGGTGAAAGCTTTAATTTGGGGCTGGAGAGATGGCTCAGCAGTTAAGAGCACTGACTGCTCTTAGAGAAGACCCAGGTTCAATTCTCAGCACCCACATGATAACTCACAATCATCTGTAACTCCAGTTCAAAGCGACTCAGTGTCTTCTTCCAGCCTCCATGGCACCAGACACAAGAGATACATAGACATACATGCAGGCAAAACACTCATACATATACAATAAAAAAATAAAGCTATAATGTGAGATTTACTATCCCCTCCATCAAAACAAAAATAAAAACCCAAAACCTGGGCTTCTGCAGCAGCTGGCATATTTGTTAAGGAAGATGAATTCTGGGGTAAGGGCTGACTGGTCAAAGTTCTCCGGGTTAGCTACCCTGTTGGGACCAGGAAGTGCTTCTGCAGCATACGGTTGAGCCCTGGAGGAGCTCTGCTAGCCTATGACCTGGAGCCAAGCTATAGGCATCAAGACCATCTTCCCTGTGCTCTGGGGCCTTGGATTGTAAACTCTGAACCATCTACACAACCTTTGTCATTTAAAGCTTTCCATGCTTAGGGTCAAAAGCTGAGAGAACTGCCCCTAAGAGCCACACACAGAGGTGTTTGGCATTCACAAGCTAAGCTCAGGGTCTGGGTGTGTTTCTCAGTGTACTGACCCATCCTCTAAGGTCCTGTATCCCCAGTTTGTGAATGGACATGCTAAAACCTGAGAAGTATCAAAATGAAAGATCAATGCCGGGCGGTGGTGGTGCACGCCTTTAATCCCAGCACGTGGGAGGCAGAGCCAGGTGGATCTCTGTGAGTTCGAGGCCAGCCTGGGCTACAGAGTGGGTTCCAGGAAAGGTGCAAAGCTACACAGAGAAACCCTGTCTTGAAAGAAAAAAAAAATGGAAGATCAGCCAGACTTGGTTGAAACTCTGTGAGTTCCTGTCCTGGCTTCTCCCCTGAATTCGCCTGTGAGCTTGGGGACGTGTCACAGGCTACGTTCCCAGGGAAGCAGACAGAGCCAGAGCTTTATAGGTAGGAGAATGCAAGGAGCAAGAGGTGAATGGACACTCTCTGAATATAGTGCCAACTTCTCCCTTCAGCCTCAACCTTCACTACATACGCTATATGATGAAGATTTTGTTCCCATCATGTTTCCCCTGAAATCTCCCTTCCTTTCCCCTGATCCTTCAAGAAAAACATGTCTTTTATGCACTAATGAGCAGGTGTGAGGAGAAGGGCTTTGGAGCCAGACCTCAGCTGGAATCCAGGTCCAGCTTTGAGAAGCAGTATGGCATTGGGCAAGTGGCTGACTGACTTAAACTCTCTGAAGCTGTTTGTCACAAGAAATGGTTATTGATGTCTTCCCCACAGGGTTTTTGGAGAAGCAAATGAGGTAACACTGGGTAAATGCCCCCTGCCAAGTTTCATAGAATTGAGTGGAAGAAAAACAAGAAGAAATAAAAACGGAAAGACATGACTGCTCCTAGGTATGGTAGAGAAGGTTGACTATAGATTAAAGGCAGAGCATAGCCAGAGGCAGGGACATCTGGGAGAGTCCAGAGCGCGTGACCCTGAGCCATATGAGGAGAGAGGGGAAGAGAGGGAGAGGGGAACTAGGTGCGGTAAAAAGGGCAAAAGGTGAAAAAGAATCAGGAAACCAAAATGTCTGAATAATATAGGGAAGAGCCTTCTGGGAGAAGGGCAGCCCAGCCCCTGGGGTGGAGAGTTCAGGGTAGAGAGTGGGGTACGCCACCCATACCCAGTAACAGGTAGGGACTGAGGGCTGCTGAAAGAACCTGGTGATCAGGTCTACTTTTATATGTTAAATATATAACCCAGTTAGCCTTTTCTCCTGGGTTTGAGACCTAACACTCAGTAACTCTTACTTCTCTTCTCCTCTGAACCCAAACTTCAGCATCCAAACAATGGTTGGAAGACTAGTTTGCAATGATGAAATGCTGTATGTAAATTGGTATAGTTCTTGCTAACTCATAACTCTTAAAAAAATGAAGTCACTTCAAAATCTGTCCCATGGCAACGAAATCCCCAGTACATGTTCAAGCTGCCCCTGGTCTGCCCAGGCCCCTCAGTCCTAAGAACACAGATTCCTTTGTGCTCTCTCTGTCAAGAAACATCTTTGGGCATTTCAAAGATGTGCATTCTTAGCCACCATGTGTGGGGACAGCAGGCCAAGTAACTGTAGGCATTTCTCAACTGTCACTGTCGCTGCTCTGGAACTCAGGGTTCATCGTGGGTCACTGACTCTGGGAATGATTAGTGCCTCAGTTCCCTCCACCACTCTCTGAAGTAGGAAGAGCAAGACATGACAGCAGGAGTTTAAAAAAAAAAAACAACCCAAACAACAAAAACACCAGAAAGGACAGGGCTTTTGCCATGAGGTTTTAGATTTAATTTGTATTCTTTGTAACTACTGAGATCCAGGAGCAGGCTGCTGAGTCCTGCCTGTGGTTGCCTAGAACCTCTTTCATGTGATACAGTCCTTGCCTCTGCACAAGTTCCCCCAGGTCCAGAGACACTTGACCTTCATGTCTCCTCAGCACAACACCTAAGACTGTGTTTCTCAACATGTTTACGCCAGACCATCAGCACCCGCACCACCTGGGGGAGTATGTCACAAATGCACATTCTCAGACCCTCCCCACACCACTTCAGGTGACTCTGATAGGGGTCCGAGTCCAGGACTTGACACTGGCTTTAGTTGCACAAATCACGTCACAAGCACAGGGTGGCTGTCATTTGCTTGCTTTGAGGGGAGAGAGAGCGGGCCTTTGAGACAATGTCCATGTAGCTCCAGATGGCTTGAACTTGCTGTACAACCAAGGATGACCCAGAACTCCTGATCCTCCTGCTTCTACCTCCCAGGGGCTAGAACTACAGTTGTATACCACCATGCCAGGCTGTAATTTGCTTCTTCATCTTCACATTTTCTGGCAATTTTTTCCTTACTACACAGAAGAAATCAAGGAAGACAGAAACACACTGATGGAGAGGGTTTCTAATGCCACACTTCCTAATTAGATGGCACTCCTTTTCCACTTTATTTTGGATTTATGGCCTGACCAGTGATTTTGAATCAGGCTGGTGGCTGCTTTAGCTTGATTTGCACTTAACGCTTATTTCTCCAGTGGCTTGTTGCTACTGGAAAAAGCTTTGGCATCCCAAACAGAACATTTGGAATATAATATAAATAAACACTTTGAACAGAGATTTAAAGCAGTTTTTATTACAGCCACTGACGTGGCACGTTTTACAGCTTTGATTTCAATTCTGGTTGTGAAGACTCAGAGAAAGCAAACAGATCTCAGAATAGAAAGAAAATCAAGGGCAGACGTGGGAGCGATACCTTCCCCATTAACCCTTCCACTCCACTGGGATAGAACCTTAAACAGCTCCTCTGCATGAACACATTCTTGGGGTCAAGACAAGTCTAGGTACAGACTATAGACTGTGACTTGTACAAGGCAGATCTGAAATGAGGAAGGCGAATCCGAAGGTTCCAGAGGATGGATAGAAGGAACAACGTACAGCTAGGCAAGAAAAACATGGGCAAGAAAGATGGTGAAAAGATACTAAAAATGAGCCTTTCTCCATTAGATAACAGGCCCTCTCCCCTATCCACAGTTCCATTTGCCATATTTTCAGTCACTCACAGGTAAACTGTGTGCTGAAAATATTAAATAAAAATATCAGAAATAAACCATTCCTAGTTTAAAATTGCAAATCAGTCTGAGTAGCATGATGAAATCTCATGGCCTCCTTCTGTCTAGCATATCCACTCTGTATATGTGCCTCAGTTACTTAGTAGCCTTCTTAGTTGTGGTGATATTTTATCTGTGTCCCCCAATAAAATTTATCTGAGGATCAGAGGAAAAAGCCAGCCACTATATTAGACATAGAAGTCAGGCAATGGTAGCATGCTCCTTTAATCCTATCCTTCGGGAGGCAGGGATCTGTCTGGATCTCTGTGAGTTCAAGGCCACACTGGGAACAGAGCCAGGCATGGTGGCACACGCCTTGAATTCCAACACTAGTTAACCATGGAGGTCTGGAGGTCTGTACATACATACAGAAATTGACAGAGCTGAGCAGGAAGAGGAAGTGATGTAGCTGGACAGAGAGAGCAGATGAGATAGAACAGAAAGGCATATAGGCGTGGGTATACAGGAAGTAGGTCTCTTTGGAAGCTGAGGTGTGAGTGAGGTGAGGTTGGCTTGTGGCTTTTCCTATTCCTCTGATCTCTCAGGTTTTCACGCCAATATTTGGCTCTGGGTTTTTATTTAATAAGACCATTTAGCAATTTGTCTACATCAAGCATCCACTGAATGTCTTGGAATACATCCCCCTAGAAATGGTGGAGGGATGTTGCATAGAAGAAAGCAATCTCAAAGGCCAAATCTCATAGGACCTAAGTTCTAGCTTGACTAACGCTCGTCAGGGTACTTCCAATTTGAGGTAATAACTTTTCTGGTTCTTGGTTTCTTTATCTGAATGGCAGTCCCTGTTCTACCTGTCACAGAGTTATTGTAAGGCTCAAATAAACCAACAAGATCTTATATAGAGTGCTTGATGCAGTAACAATGAAAGGCATAGCAGTACATTTTTTTTATGGTCTTGCTTAGGGATGTCCCATACTGAAGTGAATTTATAAAAATTATCAGTTCCAGATTATAAAATATGAGATTCAGGTTTCAGTAGGCATGAATCAAGTCTATTAGTGTTCCTGAGTCTGAGGTTATAAAATTCTCCAGACTTCCCTCCCAATAGCCTCCCTTTCTCTAGCCAGGTACTAGCCTTGTTTCTGGGTCTAGCAGAATATTGGAATGCATTCAACAGAAAGCTGAGACATCAGCTTAGATACCAATTTCCACTCGCATCTTTCCTGCTGCAGCCTTCTCCTATTTTTGAACTTGGCTTATGACCTTGTCTATATTCTCAACCTAACTTTTTAAAGGTTTTTCACAAAATTTAGAAGCTAACTCCTCTGGGTCATTGAATCACACGACTTTCCAGGACAGTGTTTTGGTTTTTAATGACAAGAATTAATGGTGCTCCAAGGACGTATGCAATACAATCTCCCAGTTAATAGCATCTGGTTACCTCCCTACCCCATCCTACCAACTTTTAACTCTCTTGCTTCTATTTCTCTTTCTAACATAAATTCTTACATCTTCCCTTTCTTCTGGAATCACTTCTGCTCCCAAAGATGGCTGAGTTATCCCTCTTCTAATTTTACATAGTCACCTGTGCCTTCTTCTGTCATGGCAGTGGTCCTACTGTATCAATGTTGTCTGGCTCTCTGTCTTTATGAACGCTGCCCTTCTGGGGAAGAACTCTGTTTTATCTCTGTCTCTGTTCCTATCATGTACCACAGGAAACTGTTGCTGAATGGACCATCACTCTGAGACATCCATTGTACAGCTGGAGAACTTTGGGAGTGTAACTATGACTTCCCTGCTTCATACCCAAAGGACACTGTGCTGATTTAATTACTCATACGTGGGGGGTTCACACAGATGTTATAACAGCTCACTTAGCAAAGGACAGTGATTAGGGTTTTCTTTTATTAACTAAATAGACAGCACCCGAGTGGAATATTAAAAGCCAGATGGCACAACTTTCATCTTGTGTATATCTGCAAGGGAAGCACAAAGTGCCAGCGTTGTCCTGTTTAACCTTAGGTGCAGTCTCAAGGATACACTTCGCCACTTCTAGGTCACCCACTCTACATCCATATCTCGCCTACCCTAGTTGAGAGAAAGCCAAAAGAAAATGAGGTCTGTTATTAACTGAATTCTGCTAACCCAAAATTCCTATGTTGAAGCCCTAACCTATCAGTATTTCAGAAATGTGACTGTATATGAAGATCAGGCCTTTAAGGAGATAGTTAAATTAAAACAAGGCCATTAGGGTGAGCTCTAATCCAATTTCTCTGGTGTCCTACAAGATAAGAAAATTGGACACACAAAAGAGACACCAGGGGCATCCATGCATAGAGGGATTATCATGTAAAGAGAGAGCAGATGACAGCCATTTACCAGTCAGAAGGGAAGCTATGCAGGAAACTAACCCTGCCAGCATCTTGATCTCAGACAGCTAGCTTCCAGAATTATGGAGGAATCAATTTCGGTTATTTAAACCACTATGCCCATGATATTTTGTTATGATAGCTTCAGGAAAGAAAGGGAGAGCCTGTCTGAGTTATTGTTTTGTTCTATTACTGTGATGAAACTCTATGAGCAAGACAACTTATAAAAGGAAGCATTTAATTAGAGGCTTGCTTATAGTTTCGGAGGATGAGTCCATAACCATCATGGTAGAGAACGTGGCAGCAGGCAGGCAGGCATGGCACTGGAGAAGTTTCTGAGAGCTTACCTCTAATTCACAAGCAGGAGTCAGAGAGAGAAAGACTGGGCCTAGTGTGGGCTTTTGGAACCTGAAAACCCACCCAGAGCAACACACCTTCTCCAACAAGAACATGCCTACTCCAACAAAACCACACCTCCCAACTCTTCCCAAACAGTTCTACTAACTGGAGACCAAACAGTCAAGTATATGAGCCTATGGGGGCCATTCTCATAGACTCCAATCACAGTTTAGCTTTGAGATGCCTGCAATACCTTCAGACAATCTCAGCCTGAATGATCTGGGCCCCAGATGTGGAGCTTCATCAGAGTCATGTCCATCTTCTTATCCCAGGTTAATTGTTGATTTCTTTATAGTTGAAGCCATTTGCCTTTTCCCTTCCTTCCTTCTTCTATTGCTCCACTCGTTTGCTTCCTCAACAGTTACTGAGAGGTGCTGTAAGGGACATGATATCCTGCCCTCAAGGAACCTAACATCACATAAAGGACATGCATCTACCATCCTAAGGTTAGAGATGACCCAGATATGTAGTATCACTTCTAACTTGGGTGATGAAACTGATTGGTAAAGAAAGAAAAACAGTCTGCATAAAAGAAGATTCAAGGCTGACAATGGAGTATAGTGGAGCAGTTTAAGAGCTTAAGCCCTAAAACTAGAGTGGATGTTGCAGTTAACAGGATAGGCTCTATCCAGAGCAAAAAAGCTACATGACCTTCACGGAGTACTACATCTTTCCATTCTTTGGTTACCTCATCTGAAACCGAGACTAAACAATGATATTTATATTCAATTTGATTAATTCATACAAAACTCTTAAACGGTACTTGGCACATAGGAGTTACTTCATAAATTCTACTGTTTGTAGCTTTTAAGGACATAAGGCTTAGATTTCAGTCTTTCATTTATTAGCTATGTATTCCTAGGACAAATATACCTTGCCCCAGCTGGACTCTCTTTCTGTCTGACAAAGTGCTTGGGAGAATCAAGTGAAATAGCCAATATTTAAGGGCACTGAAAACTACAAGGGCAGAAGGATTTTATTGCTGCTGTTATTAAGTTGAGCCTTGAAGGATGGTCTAGATTTAATATGAAAGCTACTATTCATTAAGGACTTACACAAGTGCCGTGTGTGTGTGTGTGTGTGTGTGTGTGTGTGTGTGTGTGTGTAACAGAGTGAGGGCAGATATTTCCTGATTCTCTTTTCCAGCTTCCTAGTTCCTAGGGCACAGGCATATGCCACACATTTGGCCAAAGTTATGTTCTTCTCAAGATTGCAAATTTTGAGGGATTATCAGAAATACAAATGTGAGTCATGAATGTGTAGGTGGTACAGTGAAATGGTACCATAGGCAGTGGCATTTTGCTAGACTGATCTTGAGGGGTAAGCTACTTGGTAGTCACCCTATGCAACCTCTGCTGGTCCCAATCATTTTTTGCACTCAATAGCCAGTAGTATCACTAATTTGATGAACAATCTACTATTCTCAATAATGTTTTCTTCTGGGCTGGCAGGATAGCTCAGTGGATAAGAGAACCTGCCAAGTCTGACAACCTGAGTTCAGTCCCTGAGACCCATCAGGTGGGAGGAGAGAAGTTATCCTCTGACTTCCACATGTGGAAACTGAAGCTTAGTGGGGGATGATATAGCTTGCCCCAAATCTCACCAACAGCAAATGAGACCTGTAGACTTGACTCTATGGATGCTTTTGTTAGTACTTACCACTGCAGTACACTAGGGGGAGAAACTGGCAAAAATTATGTGAGTGGGAGGAATATCCTTCCTGCCAGAACCAGATGTAGGACAGCCTGAGGAGGGTTCAGAGGATTATAAATTTCCAAATATGCAAAGATAAAATGTTCACACCAGAGACAGCTTAAAAATGGGAAGAGCTAGATAGTGTGCATCTATAATCCCAGTATTTAGACTGAGGCAAGAAGATTGCCTCCAATTTTAGAACATTCTAGGCTATGTACTGCTTAGCCTGGGCTACAAAGAGCAGGACTCTGGTTTCATCCTTAGAACTACACGAAAAAAATAAAGTTTTAATGCTAGTGTGGTGACTCACATCTATAATCGCACACTTGAGGCAGAGACAGGGAACCCCAAGTTCAAGACCATCTTGGTATACAGGTTGAGACCTTCTCTCATCTCACAAACAAACAAAACACAAAATTAGATAGAGACCTCGAAAACAGCAGCATGAATTTCTTTTATTGGACATCAGGAGCCACTGGAGATGTCAGGCTTTCAGGGGATACCATGTTAGTCTGAGTGTTAAGGGATGGAAATGTAACTAGGAAAGGCCAAGACAATTTTTGTAGAAGGAAGTGTAGCTAGAGTTTTCCTACCGGGCCCACAGTCAGGACAAATCTCTCTCACCCGCCAGTCCCACAGCCGCTCAGACCCAACCAAGTAAACACAGAGACTTATATTGTTTACAAACTGTATGGCCGTGGCAGGCTTCTTGCTAACTGTTCTTATATCTTAAATTAATCCATTTCTATAAATCTATACCTTGCCACATGGCTTGTGGCTTACCGGCATCTTCACATGCTGTTTTTCATGGTGGCAGCTGGCAGTGTCTCCTCAGCCTTCCACTTCCCAGAATTCTCTCCTCCTTGTCCCGCCTATACTTCTTCCTGCCTAACCACTGGCCAATCAGTGTTTTATTCATTGACCAATAAGCAACATGTTTGACATACAGACCATCCCACAGCAAGGAAGTCTTGACTAATGAATGGTAATTGGTAAGGAAGAGTCTGTTGACTGAGACGTTGTTGACACCCTTGACCAAAATAGTGAAACCTGGCCCTGAAGTGATTTGGTGCTGACAGGATGATGGAACAGCTGCCCCTTTAGAAAGAAATGCCTTCTTTCTGCTCATAATTTCTAGCCATTCAGCCTCTTATGTCAAAGCTACTTACCGTTTGCCTTTTTATCTCTGAGACAATAGGACTCGGGGTTCACTCAGGGAATGACACTACTACTCACAGATGTGGAAAGCAGCAGCCTGTGTGAGAGGAGAATCCTAGCCAGTTGGAAGCAGTCACTTGTGTGGGCCCCGGTAGCCTGCTTATGGTTATTAATAACTGATGGTTCTGCCATCTCTGGTTCCAGCAGCCCAGCAGGCTCTCATCCTCTTATAGTCTGGCACCCCTTTGCTCCAGCTGCCAGTGGTGCCCAGCTAAACATGTTTTAGCCTGCATTTCGAGCTATCTCCAAGGGTTTCTTCAGCCTATCCCTTGACACAGTTCTGCCAGCCTTCATGGGGGAAAATGGAGATGACCAAGGGCCCAGAGCTCTGGCTAGTCTCTAAATGACATCAGAGTAAAGTTGATTTCAACCCAATGTGAAACCTATCCACTATCTCCCCCGTTCCCCTCTTTTTCCTTCTTTCTCTCTTATATCTCCATCTCCTTAATACTTATCCTCTTGGTTTTTTTTCTTTGTGTACTAGCCTGCCTATTATTGCTTCAGCGTTCTCTTTCCTTCCTTTTCTCTTCATTCAAAAAATTTTAATACCACTGTGTGGCTGGACCTCTCGTAGGTGTTGGAAGTACAAAGGAGGACAACACAGGCTTCATCTGTAAACTAGCTCAAATACTTATAAGGAAGATTTATAACAGTAGAGATAAGACCAGGATATATAATGACAGCCCATCAGACACATTTATTCCAATTAGAAACAAGAGCGAACATGAAGAAAGTTTCTGTAAGGAAATTATGCCGAAATAGAATTTGAATTTTATCCTGGCAGAGGTTATTTATGAGAATGACTGAGAAGGTATTGCAAGCAGAAGGGGCTTGCCTAAGCAAACACATAGGAGTAAAAGGCCCCACTATGTAGAGGAAACACATAAAGTGGTAGTATTGAGATGGAAAATGGTAGCAGATGAGTTGTAGCAGAAGCAGGTCCTTGTATGTCAATTTAATAGCTTGGTCTTTGGCCAGTAGGTGATGGAGGGTTACCAAAACATCTAGAGGAGAACAAAAGCATGGTCATGCATGTTTCTTTTTGAGACAGGGTCGCCCTGAGTTGTCTGAAACACATTCTGTAGACCACGTTAGCTTGGAACTCAAACAGCTCTGCCTGCCTCCACCTCCCAAGTGCTAGGAATAAAGGTGTGTGCCACCAAACCTAGCATCATGTATAGTTTTATGAATACAGGTAATTATCACTTTCCAGTGGTGGGAAAGATGGGTTATAAAAGAACAACATCACATCAGGGGAACCCAGTTGGGAAGCTGCTGTTGCCATTCAAGTGAGAGATGATGGTGACTTAAACTGGAACAAGAAAAGGTAAGATTAAATTAAGAAAATAATCAGGTGATAAAATCTGTAGGTCTTTATGATGAATTGCCTATAAAGGATATGTGCAATGGAGATATCAAGAGTGTCACTTTGCTCGTTTGGTCTGCAGATAGGAATAACAGTAAAACTAATAAAATGCTCTTGGGAATAAGTGGTGTCATCAACCACAACAAAGGATTCAGGAGTGAGTTTTAGTTCAGAAGAAAGAAGAAAATGGAGAACTTCTCTTATGGACATGAGAATTGAAGATGCCTATGCAACATAAAATGGAAGATGCCTAGCAGAGATTTTCAGAGATTAAAGCTCTGGAGAGGGTCTGTGCTAAAGGTTTATAGGGGTTTGGATCTGAGATTACACCAGGGATATCTGTCACAACCTGCTAGGTTCCCAACATCTCTAAGAGAATTGCTGCATCTGGTGTGTGTCAGCTGCCCGCACAGTCATGCTTTGCTCTCTCTAATGCATTCTCCCTATTCCTCCCATTTGCTTTTGTTTTAACTAATGAGATGTAGTCCGTCCCCAGTTCAAAAGCAGCTCGTCTATAAACTGACCAGAGACTTGAGAATTCAGGTGGTTGTAATAGCTTAGAAAAAAAAAAATTAGAGAATTCCTCTTTTGGACATGTGAATTGAAGATACCTATGAGATATTTAAGAGGAGATGCCTACCTGGAATTTTGAGAGTTGAGAGGTGAGCTGGGTTAATTCAAATCCCTCTCAGGGTTTTGAACTATGAACTACAGAAATACCACATTACTTATCACTGGAGTTGAAGTTGGAAGATTGTTGAAAGTAGAGACATGGATAGCTGAGGCCATCTGAAGCTCAAGTAAGAAGTGGGGTGCAATCTGTGGGTAAACAGAGAATTGGGGATGGTGGAAAGGGAAGAATGGAGTAGACGCTGGAGAAAAAGATACAAAACATGACAGAGAAAGGAGGCGACTAGGCTATGAAAAAGACAGAGGAATTTTCCAATTGTCAAAGCAGCTCCACTGCCTGATAGAGCTGCCACCTCTGTCTGTGTGGCCTCAGTTTGAAGGCCAGCCATGTGAGGATAACGTAAGTGATGTTATTTGCTTTTCCAAACAAAAGAGTTACCAGGGCGAGATCACTCAAGAAGAAACAAGCATGAAATAAAAACGGTGGGCTGAAGTCAGCAGCTGTGTGTGTGTGTGTGTGTGTGTGTGTGTGTGTGTGTGTGTGTGTGT
>CABHPR010150305.1:2496-24315 GCA_902168415.1 Peromyscus melanophrys | reverse complement strand
TAATCAATTTTATTTTAACAAAATGACCTTAAGCAGGGGGAAAAAATTGGTGTTATTTGCCCAAACAGGCAAATTAATTTCTCTCTCTTGAGAAATCTGAGAAGCTTCTAGAAATAGCTATGCATAATTTACACCTGCCGTGGCCGCTCCTAGTTTTAACGCCAAGCCCAGTCAAGATCCCACCTAGTCATATAACAACACAAAGGAGTCCTTGCGAAGCCTGGCTAGGTCCAGCCTTATCACCTCTGGTGACCCTGGAGAGAGGAAGCTAAAGCAAAAGGGTCATGGAAGTCTGTAAGGCCCCGCCCGCTGCATCGCGATCACTGGGAAGATCAGGGCGGCTGCCAGGCACATCCCAGTCCCTATGTCTCCATGCAGACACCGCTCCCCAGAGGACCTGCTAGCTGCTTCTTGCGTCGGTGACCTCTGCCTCATGGTCCACTTAAGGGTGAGGCTGCGAGGCCAGGCGCTGAGACTGGTGGAGCTGTGCTGTTTCCACTTTCTCTTGTAGTATCTTAGTAGCCGTGACAATGACAGCCTCGGATCTGATGGAAAAAACCCTCCCCCCCCCAACCCCCCCCCCCCCCCCCGCGTCTTTGCTGTGAGATCCCAATAGAGGCAGTTCCAAGAGGGCACAGTGTGGTCTTTTATCTCTGCTCTATGCCTAGTACCTAGAACGGTGCCAGGTAAGTGCGCAGAAAATGCTTGCTGAATGGGTGAACCGTGCAGAATGGAGCAGCTGCCCCTTCCTTAGCGCTAGGGCTACTGCAGTGGATTAGGAGGCCCCAAAGAAAAAGCTGCATTTGCTCGATGTCTTGGTTAGGGTTAATATTGCTGGATGAAACACCATAACCAAAAGCAAGTTTGAAGGAAAGGGTTTATTTGGCTTACACTTCTCATCATAGCCCGTCATAGAAGGAAGTCAGGACAGGAACTCAAACAGGGCAGGGTCCTGGAGCCAGGGGCTGATGCAGAAGCCATGGAGGATTGCTGCTTATTGGCTTGCTCAGCCTGTTTTCTTACAGGAAGTTTATAGAACTCAGGACCACCAGTCCAGGGATGGCCCCAGCCACCTTTGTCTGGACCCTCCCCCATCAATCACAATTAAGAAAATGCCCTATAGGCTTGACTACAGCCTGATCTTACGGAGGCGTTTTCTTAACTGAGGCTCCCTCTTTGATGATAGCTTGTGACAAGTTGACATAAAGCTAGCTAGCGCACTCAGTCACTACCCTGTCACCTTCCTCGGCTCAGCCATTGAGAGTATAGACTGCTGTCCCTCTGAAGCCACCCGTATCTAGAAGGTGTGTAATGAGTGGTCGTTGAGTGACTGCCCAAGTGTTTACAACCAGAAAGCCCCTCCTGAGGCTGACTGGAGCAGGCGGTGGACTGAGGAGGGGAGTGAAGGCCTCCTGCATGGCAGGCCCAGTGCCTTTTGCCCCATAGGAATGCAAACCCAAGTCACTGGACAGTCCAGTAGAGAGGAAGAAATACAGAACTTCACTTGAAAAACCTGCATTTTTAGTACTACTTATGCCAGAGTTTAATTAAAAAACAAAACAAAACAACAAAAACAAAGTTCCTTGTGTGCTTAAGAAAAGCATTTCAAGGGCCACCAGTTTGAGTCCTCTGTGGTAGGAGAATGGCTTAAACCTTGAGTGCCAAACAAGAAGCGGGTGAATAAGTGACGGTTGCCAGATTAAGCAACCACAGGGAAAACTGGGTTTGCCAAACGGTGGGAGCTGGAAGTGGAAGGCCTATCTCTGTCTCTTCTGAAGGATGCAAATCTTTCCCTCTCTAGTCTTACAGCCCTCCAGGTGGTCAGAGCTGGATTCTTGATGTTCTCTATGCCTCAGTCTCGCCATCCGGAAAGCAAGTATAAATGTTCAGCCCTCCATAGCTGTGAGCATTTGACCAGATGATGTCACAAGCACTTAGTATGGCAAATGTGGCCACCCATTCCTGCATTCGGCTGAGGACTCCAGAGGCACCAAGAAGCCACCTGTAGCAAGCCACTGGGAAAGCAGCTATGTCCCTGAGCGTCTGAGGATATCCCACTACTGGTTTGTGCTAGACACACTAAGAAATAGTGAGGACATTTCAAGATTTTGTGTTCCAGTACATGAGTCTCTGTACAGCAACAGCAAACAAGGCCTTGTTCTGCTTCTCATGGAGAGGGACAGATGTTGGGATGGGGGTTGTTTCTCCCACCATCTCCTCACGTGACTTTGGGCCCTTTGTTAATCAGCTTTCTGTCACTATACCAGAATACCTGAGAGACTCAGCTAACAAGGAGAAAAGGTCTATTTGGGGTCATAGTCTCAGAGGTTTCGGTCCATGGCCACGTGGTTCTGTAGCTTTGGGGCCTGTAGTAATGCAGAGTATGGTGGGTGTCGTCGTGTATGGTGGAGCGCAGCTGCTCATTTCACCACAGCCAGGAAGCAAAAATAGGAAGGGCTGGGATTCCCATGTCCGCTTTACAGAAGCATGCCCCCATGACCTAACATCCTTTCACAAGGCCCCACCTCCAAGGTTCTCCCACCTCCCAGCAGCACCTGGGGCTGGTGACCAAGTCTTTAACACATAGTTAGGTTCAAATTATCATAGTTCTGTTCTTTCCCCAACCCAATTTCCTCACCTATAACGTTGTTGAATCAAAGCCCATCTCTTACCTTTAAAGCTCTGGCTGTGTCTGGGGCTTCCTTCGGAGGCCTGGGGACTGGGACGGGACTTATGACAGGCCTGTGAATCTGTATTCACAGGAGGAAGGGTGCCCACACCTCAGACTGGAGAGAAGGTGGGGACGTGATGTACTTGTTGACATGCTGAGCACGCAAGGGACAGTTCTGTTAGCTGGTTATTGATAAAGCCCCATAAGAATTCAAGAAAGAGGGCTGGCAAGATGGCCCAGTGTGCAAAGACACACGCCATCACCCTGACCACCTAAGTTCAGTCCCCAGGACTCTACAGCAGTAGGAGAGAACCGACTCCAGGAGGTTGTCCTCTGGAATACCTGAAGGATACATAGTGGCATGTGTGCAGTACATACACATAGACACACAGTAAATAAATAAGTAAATGCATGTGAACGGTCTTTAAAAAAAAAGAATGCAAGGGGAAAAAGGAGCCCTGAGAATATGATCAGGAAACTGTCATCTTAGCAAAGTTGAAGTTGGACTTGACCTCTTGAGAAATCACTCTAGGCTGGGCTCTTGACTCCACTCTGGCCCCAGCTACCCTGTGCCCCAGTACTGTGGGTTAGCCCTGCATCCCAGCGCATCTGTCTATATCCCATTTCCCTTCTCCTGAGCCCAAACAGATCCTCTACCTCCTTCAAGGCTTAGCTCAAGAACAGCTACCTCTGAGAGCACGCCCCGATTCCCCTAAGGGAGGTGCTGGGTTTGGTCATCTGCTTTAATCCTGGCACAATGTAAGTCACACCAGACCCACTGCTACTCCCAGGGTCACCCTTCATTCTCCTCCTTCAGCAGCAGGAAATGCCAATGCCACCGTGAGAATGGGGATTTTTATTTTTTTATTTTTTTATTTTTTGGTTTTTCGAGACAGGGTTTCTCTGTGTAACTTTGCGCCTTTCCTGGAACTCACTTGGTAGCCCAGGCTGGCCTCGAACTCACAGAGATCTGCCTGTCTCTGCCTCCTGAGTGCTGGGATTAAAGGCATGCGCCACCAGTGCCCGGCAGAGAATGGGGATATTTATTTCAAGATACATTCCTTCCAAAAATAGTCTATGCACATGAACACGTACATTCACGTTTATGTTTTTTCTCTCACAAAAATTCAACACATTATCTTACAACTTTCTCATCATGTTAGCATATTGCAAGGAGGTCCACCACTTCAGCTTCCTTAGTGGTTATAGGTTATGTATGACTATTTGAAGCAGTCCGTTTCACATTGAGCATGGAACTGTCTGTAGTATCCCCTCATTCCTATTTTTGATGCCCATAGTGTCTGTAGTGATGGACCATTTTATCCTCGATAGTGTACTTTGTGTCTTCTCTCTGTGACTCTTGTTAGATCTTTTCAAAGACTCAAATCTTTGTTTCATCAAATTTTATGTTTTCAATTTCATTGATTTTTTTCTATTATTTCCTTCCTGTTTGTTTTGGGTTTATTTTACTCTTGTTTTTTTGATTTCTGTTTCTTTGTTTGTTTTTGTTTTTCAAGATAGGGTTTCTCTGTGTCACCCTAGCTGTCCTGGAATTCTTGTAGATCAGGCTGGCCTGGAACTCACAGAGATCCTCCTGCCTCTGCCTCCCGAGTGCTGGGATTAAAGGCTTCGTGCCACCACCGCCCGGCCTATTTTTATTTTTCAAACTTTTCTTTTAAAGATGTATTTTTGTTTTTATTCATGTGTGTTTGTGATGTGTTTTTGGCAAGTGAGCTTACAGGTGTTTGTAAACCTCCCAACACAGGTGCTGAGAACTGAACTCTGGTTCTCTGGAAGAGCAGCAGATGCTCTTAACCACAGAGCCGTCATCTCTCCGGCTCCATTTTTAAGGTTCTTGATGTGGAATTTTAGACTGATGATTAAAGACTTTCCCTCTTTCCCCTCCCTCCCCCGCCAACAGGGTCTCTCTGTGTAACAGTCCTAGCTGTCCTAGAACTCACTTTGTAGACCAGGCTAGTCTTGAACTCACTGAGATCCACCTGCCTCTGCCTCCCAAGTGCTGGGATTAAAGGTGTGCACCACCACTGCCTGGCTTAAATGATTTATTTATTTATTTAATTTCATGTGCATTGGTGTTTTGCCTGTACGTATGTCCGTATGAGAGTCCCAGACCCCCTAGAACTGGAGTTACAGACAGTTGTGAGCTGACATGTCGGTGCTAGGATTTGAACCCAGGTCCTCTGGAAGAACAGCAAGTGCTCTTTAACCACTTAGCCATCTCTCCAGCCCTTTCTTTTCTTTTCTTTCTTTCTTTTTTTTTGAGACAGGGTTTCTCTGTGTAGCCCTGGCTGCTTTTCCTCTAATAAATTCATGTTACAAGTTTTTCTCTCAGTACTACTTTATTCTTTGTCTTAAAGCATGTACCATATTGTCATTTAGTTCAATGTGTAGTAAAAAGCTGTCACGGATCATTCAGTATTCCTTTTAGTTTCCAACAGTGTAGTGGCTGCCATTCCATCATATTTGTTACCTGTTCTGGTTTGTCCCACTGTTGTTGGAGAATATGATTTCAATTCTTTTAGTTTTGTTACGTTGGGTGTTTTATGACCCATGACAAGGTTTATCCTGGCAAGTGTTCTGCTGCCGCTTGAAAGAACGGTGTTGGGTAGTGTGTTCTGTAGATGTCCATTTGGTCTTAGACACTGCCAGCTTGCTCCACAACCTTACTGCCTTCCTGTCTTCTCCAGTTGTTAAGAGAGGGTTGTGAAAGCCTGATAATGGGGGAGGGGCTGGAGAGATGGCTCGGGGATTAGGAGCACTGAGGACCCAGGTTCCATTCCCAGCAACCACATGGCAGCTCACAACTGTTTGTAACTCCAGTTCTAGAGGGTCAGACACCTTCACACAAATGCACATAAAATAAAATTAAATTAATTATTTAAAAAGGCCTGATAACAGATTTCTGTTTCTTATCTGCGTTTACGATTGCCTTCTCTGCGGGCAGGTCGTCTTTGCTGTGAAGTCTATGTAATTGGATGCTAATGTAGCCACTGGCATTTTCTTTTGATTAATGTTTGAATAATATATCTTTTCTCATCTTTGCATTTTCAGTCTGCTTGTATCATACTTGACATAAATTTCATGCAGACTGCTGATAGTTGATAGTTGGCCAATTGCTCTTCTGATTGATATTTTTTTTTAAGATTTATTTATTTATTATGTATACATTGTTCTGCCTGCGTGCCAGATCTCATTACAGATGGTTGTGAGCCACCATGTGGTTGCTGGGAATTGAACTCAGGACCTCTGGAAGAGTAACCAGTGCTCTTAACCACTGAGCCATCTCACCAGCCCCCCTGATTGATATTTTTAACCTATGCTTTCTTCCTGCCCTATTACCTTAAGGATTTTTAAAGAATTTCAATTGGGGGAGGGGCTGGAGAGATGACTCAGTAGTAAGAGCACCTGCTGCTCTTCCAGAGGACCCGGGTTTGGTTCCCAGCACCCACATTAGGAAGCTCACAACTGTTTGTAACCCCAGTTCTAGGAGCTGCACACACACACACACACACACACACACACACACACACACACCCCTATACATAATTTTAAAATAAGAAAAATAAATCTTAAAAAATTTCAACTGGACTTACTGGTGGTGTTTTTGAGTGGATTTCCTTCTATAGACTCTTAGTAGTTGTTCTCAGATTCACCCTGCATATGCATAACTTATTAAAATCTGCTAATGTGGGCCAGTGAGTTTAACCCTTGGGACCTGGTATAGAAAGAGAAAACCGACTCCCAGAGCTTTGTCCTCTGACCCCCACATATATGTCGTGGCATGCCCATGCCCCCCCTCACACAAATAAATAATTGTAATAAAATATATGTAAATCTACTGATGCCATTACTGTGCCACCTCAGGGAAATCACAAAACGTTACCTTGCCTTATGATTCTTCGCACTCCACTCTTTACAACTTAATTGTCTTAAGTATTCTTTCTATACAAGTTGATATCAGATATTTTAAGTAATTTTTGCTTCTGCCATTGAACATAATTTAGAAAACCCAAAAGGAGAAAAATCAGTTTTGCTGACACGTATCTTCTCTTACCGTGTTTGTTTTCCCTCGTGTTCTAAGATTCCTTATTTTAAACACATCGATTCTTTCAGGTTCAGAGGATGTCCTCTGCTCTTTCCGGGTAGCCAGCTGGTTATGGTTGCTCATAGCTTTCCTTCATCCATGCACATTTTCAGTCCCCTTTATTCCCGAAGGACGTTTGTCACTGGGTACAACTCGGGCTTGGCAGCTCCTTTCTCCAGCCTCGAACCTTGTGCCATCTCCCTCTGGCCTCCGATTTCCTACAAGAAACCCACCTTCCTTTGGCTTCTTCCCCCTTCCTCACCCTCTTGTCACTTTAAGATTCTTTTGGTCTTTACTTTAGGAATTGGTCTATGCCTGTCATAGTGGGTTTCTTTGTGTGCAGTTTGAAGTTTCCTCGGATTGTCTCTGTTTTGTGAGTTTATAATAAATTAGAATTTTTCTTTAGTCCATACTCCTTCAAGTGTTACGTTAGTATTTGCCTGTCTTTTTCCAGGATTCCCAGGACACTGGTGTTGATCTTTTATTATAACCCACATATACCCAAGGCTCTGCTCTGCTCTGTTTTATTTTTCACTCCTATTGGGTGATTTCTATTGCTCTCTCTTCCAGCTCACTGCTTTCTTCCTGTCCCCTCTAGTCTGCTGCTGAACTCAGCAATTAATATCCTTATTCATCATCATTTTTCTTTCCCATTCAGAATTTTCTGCTCAGGTCTTCCTGGCATGTGCCTTTGCTGAGACTTTCAGGCAGGTTTGCAGTTGATCATTTTTGTGATTACTGCCTAAGTAGTTCCAGCATGCCTGTCAGCTCAGTTCTGCCTTGCCTTGTCCTTTTTCATTCCATCTGACATCCTCGTGGCTTATTGAAACATTTACATTTTGTATGTTGTCAAACTGTGTATCACATTTCAGCCAGACAGTCCCAGCAGGGGAAGATGGGGTGGGGGTTCTCTGACTTCCTGATGTCAGCTGCCAATAGTATCCTATGTCCCTGACTCTGCTTCCATTGGCTAGAGGTGGGGCTTCTCATGATAGATGGGTAGACTTGGGAAGGTAGGAAGGCTAGGTTATTGCTTCCTGCTGGGTCGGCTTCTCTAAGCATGCTGAAACCACTGTTATGAGGGAGGGAGGGAGGGCCCCTCACCTGGAAGTGGAAGGTCAGGGTCTTCTGTCTCCATGGAAGGGCCTTGTTGCTGCATAGCAAGGGTGAACATCCTGTTTTCCTACTTGGCCTCCTCTGCTACCCACCCAATGAAGGCACAGGGTAGCATTGTAGACTGTGAGGATGGGTGTCAAGGTCTCCAGATGGGGAGGGAGCCACTGTTTCTATTTGTGACATTTGCCTGTATTGAATTCTTAAGCTCCAAAGTCTTCTGCCTCACTTACTGTTTGAGGGAAGAGAGAGAGAGAGAGAGAGAGAGAGAGAGAGAGAGAGAGAGAGAGAGAGAGAGAGCGAGAGAGAGAGAGAGAGAGAGAGAGAGAGCAGGCTTTATTTATTTTTTATGTATTTATTTATTTATTCATACTGTGCTCATGGGCATTTTGGGGTTGCTGGTTTTTAAGCCCCAAGTATGGGATCTATGATGCCAAAACCAAAGCCAGAGGACACATCATCATGCTTTTCTCAAGGTTATGAGCCAATCTGTCCTCTTTCAAACCCCTTCTCCCTCCTCATAATGCCCCCTTCTCTGTAATATGTAATGTTCTGGGTGTTCACTGTACTTAGCAGGAGAAATGGGAAAATCGTGTCCATCCCAGCTTGCTGGATTCCCTGCAGACCACTCTTTATAGCGACCACAGCATACTCACCGCATAAACAAACCATAATTGGTGGGAAACTTGCATGGTTCCCATCTTTTGTGTTATAAACACCACCACAAGGGATGTCTTCGTACCTGCATCTCCATTCCCTGTGTGAGCACTTGACAATTCTAGACTTTGTGGGCTGAACAGATTGGACTCCAGTTGGTTCTTTTTTTTTTTTTCCAGTTGGTTCTTGATGAGAACACTTTCGGTGAAGAGAAAAATTGGGGTGTGTAGGGAGTTGCACGTGATTTGACTGTCTTAGGGTTTCTCTTGCCGTGAAGAGACACCATGACCGTGGCAACTCTTACAAAGGAAAATACTTAATTGGGGCTGGCTTACAGTTCAGAGTTTTAGTCCATTATCATCATGGCGGGAAGTAAGGCAACATGCAAACATACATGGTGTTGGAGAAGGAGCCAAGAGTTCTTACATCTTGACCCACAGGCAACAGGAAGTGGTCTGGGACACTGGATGTGGCTTGAGCATAGGTGAGGCCTCAAAGCCTACCTCCATAGTAATACACTTCCTGCAACAAGGTCACACCCACTCCAACAAAGTCACACCTAACAGTGCTACTGCTTTGGGGGCCATTTTCTTTCAAATCACCACCTTGACCAAGAACAGCATGTTCTGGGCCAAGCAGCAAATGGACTGCCTCAGTTTACCCATCTCAGTTCTCTGGGAAATTCTCAGTTAGCCCCGACTAAGCTTGGTCCTGCTGTCCATGGACCATCAGTTCTCTAGGCCTGCTTAGGAAAATGTGTACATCCCTCCAGTGGCTAATCTGGCTTCCTGCAGCCATGGCCCTGGTAAGGCTCAAGTGACTGCCATGGATGCCATCCTTTCTTCTCTCTAGACAGACTTCCAGCGGGACTTCAGCTTTCCACGGTGCCATGCTTTGACTGCACTATTTGGTGCACGGTGTCCTGTGCATAAACCATCTCCTCCAGGACACCCTGTGTGGAAGGCAGCCTGTGTGATTCACGTTCCAGAGTACACTGACTGGAGATGCTGTTCTGGAGTCTGATGTTAAAAGAGGAGGTCAGAGTCCAAAGTGACATTTTAGAAAAAGGGCACATATAGAAAAACCACCAAGGTCTAGGCCTAATCAAGGGAGACTTTTTGAAGGCAGAAAGGTAAGGAAGGGAGAGATGTTACTGTTTATACCTGCTTTCCTTCCAGGCCTTCTCAGGAATGCAGTGCTGGAGGTGCCCATTACCTTCTCTCTCCAGGGCTGTTCTCTAGAGCAGTGTACAACCAGGGAGAGTTTTTGACCAGGATGCTTTTTGACTGGGGGCCTCCAATTAGTTATTGAAAGATTTCTTCTAAGAGGCATGACAAAGTCAGGGACACAGAGACACATGCCAAGAGGCATACCCAGACCTAAACAGTCACACAAAGCACAACCCAGACACACACATACACTCACTCAGAGCTGCAGACAACTACACCCTGAAGCCACACAGACAATACAGGGGAGCACACACATAAGGAGTTGGACGCACAGGCATGCAGGAAGACAAGCCCTCCAGACACGCACGCACACCCCCACGTAGCCACATATGGAGAAAACCTGCCTCGCCCAGGCTTCCAGGAGGCTCAGCAGGAGGCGAACTGCACATCTGACTTGCCTTGTGTTGTTAGATGCTCAGTGTAATTAAACGTTACATTGACTAACCCAACACGGCTCAGTGAGGCAGAGGAGCTGCAGGGGCTGATGGGCTCTGGCTCCATCCCATCCCTTCCTGCCCCAGACCCCAGCCACTCCCTCTGTGAAGACTGGGGCAGTGTAGATGAGGAGGGACCGTTGACCACAGGGGTCACCAAGAACAGAGACATCTTCAGAGCCGCCCTTCTATCAGTCAGGTGAGAAGCAGGGTCCTCAGGTGGAGCCTGGGGAGAAGAGGATGTGTAGTGGGTAGCCATTCCAGCTTTGGCCTGGAAGTTCCAACCCCCATTGAGGCTTCCGTAACTATCACGCCTACAAGGCGGGGCTAAGGGAGGGCTGAAGACCTGAGATCGGGATGCGCGGCGCTCTCTTGTTTCCTGGACCGGGACGGGAGAGGTAGACCGAGGAAAGTTCTCCAGAGAACACCGCCGGACTGCGCTGCGTCTCTTCCAGAACCCATCATCTACCTATCCCTTCATTTGTGAGTTACGCCTTTAAATAAATCTCCTTTTAACTACGTGGAGTGGCCTTAGTAATTTCACCAATATCAGGATGGGATGTGGTCCAGGAGACACCTGGCTGTCCTTGGTCTCAGCATTGGCTCATCTCTCACTCTCTCCAGAAATCCCCAACTCGGCCCTGAGGATCCAGAAAAGTTCCAGGGCACTGCCCCTTGTCATCTCTGCCAGGAAGAAAAGGCAAGAGATGTTTTCATGCTCCCCATTTCTCTGCTCTTCCAAGGGCAGTAGCCTCTTGGCGTCCAGGAAGCCGACAAGAGCACAGTCTTTTGCCTCTGTGAATCAAGCATCTTCTGGGTTAAGATAGGGCGTGGCTGGTGCTGACCGACCTCACAGGGTTTGGAAGGAAGAAATGAGCCCTTCCAGCAGCGCCTAGCTGACAGCCACTAGCCTTTCTCCAGCCCAGTATACTAGAGCAATGTGGACTCATCAGTCTATGGGGGAAGTTTTGAAGCCAGGGCCGTCTGGGTGTGTACTGTGTTCCCCTGTACCTCTCATTCCTTCATCTGAGGATGGGGTGAGAGGTCAGTCTGTCTTGCCATGGTGGCAAAAGTGAGCTAGGATACCACAGGGGCACAGTGTCTGATGGACTCAGGTGCCGTGTGCTGCGGCCATTCGGCCTCTGTTTCAGCCCTCCTTATCCTCAGCTTGCTCCAGGGAACATCAAGTATAGCTTACAGCTGTCTGTCACAGGTACCCAGCTGTATGCAGGTCCCCTGACAGGCCCAGGGCCACTTCCCAGTGGTCAGATTTATTCTGCTATGGGTTTTGAAGTGAGCACCAGCCCCCAAATGCCAACTGGAGGTAGTTACCCCGAGAGACGCCTCCAGGCAGGTAGCCTGGCTTCTACCTGGCTACCTAAGGGAGAGTGGTTGGGACAACCCTTGTTCCAAATACTCAGCAGATGGCTGGCTCTGGAGAAGGGAGAGCCCAGGCCAGGGGCAAGTTTGCTTTGTATGCATCCCCACCTGGCACACTCACAGCTCCATGAGTGCAGATGTCAGCAGCGGTTGACACAGTCGATGTTGGTTCTGGAGTCCTACTTGCCAATTCAAGTCAAGCACACTTGTGCGATGGAGACCAGGATACACTGGCCTCATGACACTAAGCCATGCTTCCTGGACTAGTGAGTGATTTGCATGTGTACCAAATAAGAGAGACATGCTGAGTGCTGCACTGCCCAAAGACTGCATGCCACCCTCTCTGGTCCCATCGCAGCCCTGCAACCAGCAGCTTCTTGAGAGGTGAGTACAGAGCCTGAGCTGTGGGGACAGCTGCGGACAGGCAACTCGGAGACGGAACTCTGACTTCTGGAGGATGTTTTAAACATGGAGCGTGCCCTCGCTGCCTCCCGATCCCCCAGGACCCAGAGCTATGCAAAGCCAGCTTGTGAATATTCAAGACCCTGTAGACACTCTTCTCTCCTGCATCTTTCCCCGCTCCTCATTTTGTGCTGAGTCTTAAGTGAAATAGATCTTTTACAGTTTTGGAAAAAGAAATCTGTCTTTTGTTCCCTTGCACCCCAGGGGCTCCTCAGAAGAGGGGGCCCCCTGCCCGGTTTGAGGGGCATGTCTCAGAACCAATCGCTGCCTGGCACAGCTCCCTGGACACTGGGCTTGGGCTCCATGCCATGCGACCAGATGGCTGTGATTGCTGGCAACCTGAGACCCTGCAGGAGAGTCGAGTATGGGTGTTTACAGCATCCTGGGCCCGTGGAGAGCATCAAAATGGCAGGCAGAGTGGTGGTCAGTCAGAGCACATTCCTGAAAAAGGAGAAGTACCTACTTTGGGGGAGAGTCCAGCCCAGGGCCAGAGCCCCATGCTCAGCACCAGGCACCATATCGCATACAGGGGAAGCAATCCCAGCAATCTTAGCATGCCACCTTCTCTGTCTCCATCATCTCTGTCTTTGAGCAGTGTCCCCATGGCCCCCAAGGACTTTATACCTTTCTGAGACGGTCTGCAAGAGAACCCTACATTTCTTCATCTTTCAGTATGAACACACAGGCCACTGTATTCATGTTGAAAAAAAATAGAAATTAAAAAGGAAGGGAAAGATTCAGGCCCTCCAAGATTCTGCTCAAAACCCCCACCAGCTAGTGTTCACTGGGGGTTGGGCAAATAGAGTTCTGTACATTCTGTACAATGATTTATGAGTCTGCAGGCTCAAGGATTCCCTCCCCCTCCTCTGATGCCCCATCATCTCCCAGTTGTTCTGGAGACCTCTGAAGGCAAGGCTCTGGTGGCCTTTCTCTCCCAAGATGCTGGCCACATTGTGGCTGCTTGTCACATATATCACATAGTCAGTGTGGAAAGGAGGCTCCCTCAAGGTTCTCATAAACATGTCGGAGACAGTTCCGAGAGAAGACTGAGACTGACAGCCTGACCTATTACTCTGGTGCTATGAGCTCCTGGAGGCTGCTAGCCCTACACCCCAGACCAGCATTCAAGGCCCACTGCTTGCGTCCTTCCTTTTTATTCATTGAGTGTCTGCTACGTCCCATGCTCCACCCATGCGTCAACAATGGGGCAGTAGCTAAAATACACCAAGAACTGTCTTGAGTGGATAGCCTGTTGGTGGAATAAGCTAGAGACAAAGGCCAAGGACCAGCTGAATGTATTCTATGCTAGGAGGACGTAAGAGCTTTGGTTATCAAAGGAAGGCAAGGTGAATGGAGAGATGATGGTAACATCTGGGCAGAGACATGAGTGAGATTCAGGACAGACTTTGTGGCCATCCAGAAGAGTCTCCTAAGTGAAGGCAATGACAAACCAAGGTTATTAATTCTCACGGCTCCAGCAATGAGAGAGAACTAGGCAGAGTGTGTTAAGAAAAGTGGCATCCTTTCGGTCCCGGTGGGGAAGGTGACTGGGAGACCAGGCAGATCTGCTGCAGGAAGCTGACCCTCCTGCCCCAGGCCTCAGAAAGCAGGCCTGGACCACACACTCCAATATTTATATTTTAAAATGTGTACTCTTCCAGTTTTATATTTTAAAATGTAAAATGGTTTCCCAGAAAGTTGGAGGGTGTTTTTAAAGGCTTTTTACAGCTCTACTTTGGGCACACAAAGTCAACCACAGATCAAATCCAGCTGCAAGCCAAGTCGGGCAACTTTGGAGCCAGCTTTCTGTGAGGTCCCTGCTGGCCCCGATCTTGACTGATGAGTCCTACTTCCAGTCATAGCTAGATGGCCCCTTGCTGCCTCAAGGTGGGGTCTGGCAGGAGCTGAAGAGCTCTTGGTTCTGGGGTCCTGGAAAGCTAGTGCAAATACTTGCCTCCAAGACCCCACTGCCTGCGCCTGCCAGGCCTCTCTGGTCAGAACTGAGGCTGACAATGTGGAAACAGCACCTGTGGGCCATTCTCAGGCCTCAAGCATATGGTCCCACCTTGCCCCTGCTTCCCGGGCCAGGTCTCTGCCTTGCCCGCTCTCTCTACCATAGGCCAGTGGAAGCAGGCTGCAGTCCTGCCTGTGGCCAGGAGGATAGCCAGCCTTCTGTTCTAGCTTTCTTAGGAACACTCATGCTGACTGGGACCTCAATGATCCCTGTCCCCCATGGTAGCCCCGCTCTCTCTGGCAGGCCCAGGAGTTGCTCTTCTCTGACTCTTAGAAGCTTTGTTAGGAACGATTTTCACATTGACACACTCAGCCCCCCCCCCCCCACTCAAGCCCTCTTCCGAGAGCCCCCCGTTTGTACTAATGGAAGTCCTGTGGCATGGACAGGGCTCCCTGCTGGAAAGAGGCCTCGGGCTGCCCACCTGCAAACATGACCTTTTCCTGTGTAAGAGACAAGATTTCAAAATCAATCAGGCTTGCATGCCTGCCCATGCCTGAGAAGAGGCCGCATGTCCTGTGACAGGGGACTCCATAAAAGTCCTAGGAGTCAGCCTATCCCGGAGGTCACAGTCATGCCCCATGCACTGATTCCTGGCTTCTTCTTTAAGATACATACACCCACTGTGAAGATCCCCAAAGAGTGACTTTCTTTCTGGGACCCTACCTGTCCTTCAGATCCCCCTCTCTGTGGCAGATCTTGTGGTCTACTGACCACAGGGTCCCAAGCTGACAGTGGGTGGCTACTCTTTCGGTACAGAGAAACATCTGCCCAGACATCATACTGGACTAACTCAGCCTGCCCCCTAACTCACTTTATATCATTTCTCCCCTTGTATCTCACGTGCATTCTTAAAGCCTTGCCAGCATGTGCTGTTCATATTACTGTGCACACAGACTTCACTTTCCTCCGGGGCTCTGTGGCGTCAGCAGCTTAAGCAACACTTACCACCACGAAGGCTCTAGCACAGGTGGAATTGTGCCTGTGCTTGGCCATGCGTCCTCAGAAGAACTGAGAAGGGAACAAGTCCTTGATGGCGTAGACTGGCTTGGCCTTTCACTCCCAGGCCGTGGAGTTCTGTTGATAATCCATTCCAGAGAACCACCCCTATAAGACAAGGTCACTTGGTGATCAAGAAGGGTCAGAATGAACACAAGACGGTCTACAGGGGTGCTCAAACCTGAACGTGCGTGTCGTGTAGCTGGCAAAAGTGCTGCGTGTCCCCTCTCCTACCAATCCATCCTCACTAACTGTCTCTGTGGCTTCGCTTCTCCTGCCTTCTAGATAAGAAATCAGACACGTGGTCAGAGGTTCATCCTAGTGGTGTTATTGGAGGTGGAAAGGCAGGTGGGACCTGAGTGCACATATAGGCTGTGTCCTGCCCTATCCTTTTCCTGTGTTCCTTTTGCTCTGCTTCCTGTCCATGCATGTGGGGCCGGGCGACCACAGACTGAACCCTCTGAGCCCGTGAGTGAAGTCTTGCCTCTCTTGAGCTGGTTTTGTTAGTGATGTGGGAAGTAACTTAACAGAACCCACTGGGCCTCCATCTCCTGTCCCTGCCCTCCCCCCCACCTGCTGCCAACAACACCCAGCTCTGCTCTGCTCCATCCCAGGGCAGTTCCTGTTGGGGATTCACTGTCCTCTCTGAACGGGTGGTGGATGCCCATCTAACCCATCCGCTGTCAGTGGGAGGGTGACCAGTGAGAATTCTTGCAGCTATTCCATGTAAAATGAACTCGGGCTGGAGTGGATCCCTGGAGAAGGGATTCTGAACAGAGTCTGCACAGGCAGGTGGCACAAAGTGGGCCTCTTGTCCTAAAGTTACAGTCTCTCTTCATCAGGGGATCCCAGTAATCCTTATCTACACGTTCTGAATAGTTCATTGAGGCCCAGAGAGACTTTCACATCCTGAGTTCTTTTTCTTGTGACAAGGTGAAGGTGAGGTGCTTTGTAAGTGACCACCATCATTAAGTGACCGGTCACTGCTCCCTGTCCAGCTCCAGCTCCTTAGCACTCAGGGTCTTTGGAATCTAGCTGAAAACCTAGGACAGCACGGGAAGGCGAGACCAGGGTCCCAAGAGCCTGAGCTCCAGTCATTCTGTGTGTCCAGAAAGCCTCTGCCCAGCTTCTCTGTGGTGCTTGCCATCTCCTGGGCTCCTTGTGGGCTAGGCTCTGAGACCAGGAACCTCGCTGGGTGCCTCCATCTGTTCTTTACTACAGCGCCACCTACTGGGTCTCCAGAGACATTTCCTATGATTTTCCTCTTTAGAATACAAGACAGCCCTGGAGAGAACCCACAAGTACTTCTGCCTGTCTCCAAGTATGTGTTCCTGTCACCTGCGGACCACTGTGTGTTCCAACCTGCCCCCTTGTCCCACAGTTCTTTCTCAGTACCTTCCCACTGTGGGCCTTTCTCAGCCTTGCCCCCCACCCTCAGACTTGTGCTTGTCTGCGAAGCAGGTGCTAGGTCGCGCTGCACGGTGCCTTGCACAGCTCTGCCATCTTCAAGAACATCTACTTTGGGTTCATGGAACCTGCCCCGTGGGCACCTGTGCCCATATCAGAAGGGGGCAGCGACACAGCATCCTAGAATAGGACTAAGAGGAACTCGAGGATCGCTTACCAAAGCCTTCATTTCCCCGTACTCATCGGCCCTGCCCTGTGCGTCCCCTGGCATCACAATCTCTGAGGATCCTACAGTGACAGTTCATTTTCAGTTCAAGCTATATGAAGTACCCAGCATTTGACTGTTTCTGATCCACAAGGAAGAAGGTTTCATGTGGCTGCACATGACTGATTTCCAATTAAATAGTCCCTGTTGCATTCTGTCTAGTCCCTAGATGCCTTCACCTACATGCATGCCATGGCCATCTTCTACTGAGGAGCTCAATAAAAACTTATGGAGCAAGGAGGCTGCCAGGCTACGCAGACAGGGACAGAAGGCCAAGAGCCTGATGTCCACTCCTCGGGACCAATACTCCTTGCCTACTCCCCAGACTTTGAAAGCCCTTTCCCTTTCCTGAGGGTCTCTGGATTTCCGCAGTCCAGCTTCCCTGTCAGCTGATAATAACCTACCTTCTTGTCAGGAAGAATCACAGGGTGTCCAGGGTGGCGAACTGACTCGGGGTCCCCCTACAGCAAACTGTGGAGTCTAGAGGAAAAGGGAACCACGAACCCTGCAAAGTCTAGAGGAAAAGGGAACCACGAGCCCTGCAAAGTCTAGACGAAAAGGGAGCCACGAACCCTGCAAAGACAGTGGTCGATGGAGACTCTGTGAAGGTTGCATTTAAGCCACCGTGTCCCTGCGGTCCTAACTCAGCCCTAATTTGACTTTTTCAGTCTTGTACTTGTAAGTCATGCTGACCTCTTGGTCCTTCGCTCAGCCCAAGGGTCCAGGAGGAGCAGGCACAATGAACAGATATCTTCTACCTTAGATCCAAGTCCCTGGACAAAGAAGCCTTCCACTTCAGGTTCAGAAAGCTCACATATTTCTTCACTCTCCACCTTCCTTCTCCATTTCTGCTTCCTCCCTCCCCATCCTCCACTGCTTTCCCTTCCCCACTTCTTTCTGTCTTCTACCTTCTCATTTTCCCCTCTCTTCCTCTTTCTTCTCTCACCTCCTCAGCCTTTCATGTCTACCTCCATCTGGATGCTTTATCTTTTTTTTTTTTTTTTTTTTTTTTTTTGTTTTTTCGAGACAGGGTTTCCCTGTGTAGCTTTGCGCCTTTCCTGGAACTCACTCTGTAGTTCAGGCTGGCCTCGATCTCACAGAGATCCTCCTGGCTCTGCCTCCCGAGTGCTGGGATTAAAGGCGTGCGCCACCACCTCCGGGCCCGGATGCTTTATCTTATAGAGAAATTTGATACAGGGACATTGGTTTTCTAGACCTTTTGGGCTAACACTGTTGATGGGGTTGTGAGCTTGGTAGATGTCTGTTTTGGGGACCTAATTTTCCTACAGGAGGAGGCATAGGCTTGGGGGGGGTCAGGCAGCACCCCTTTAGAGGCTATTGGCCACTGTTGGGAGCTGGCAGGTGTCCATTGTAGCAGAAGAGCTGCCTCCTATGCTGGGCAAGGAGAGTGCCAGGGCTGGTGGGGGTTTGGGTGAAGAAGGGTAAAGCAGGAGGCTAAAGGCCATCGAGGCAGAGTCCAGATTCCTGAGGCTTGCACAGAGCTGGGCGATTTGCACCAGAGGTCATGGAAATTCTTGGAGACTTAGAATTCAGAGATCTGGGCTGAATTCAGATCACAGTTTCACAAGAGAAAACTCCACTCATAGATCCTGCTGAAGGACACTCAGCCCATGGTCCACCCAGGTGATGGACCCCAGGGCCTGTGTAGACAGACTGGCCAGCTCAAGGCTCCCAAGGCAGGGCTCCTGGTCCTGAAGGGAGCGTGCTTTGCTGGATCACAAGGGTTGGGAGGGTTGGATGGGTGGTCACTGTGCATGCGAACCCCTCCCAAGACTCCCTGAGTTTGTAGGTTTGGTGAGGAGAGTCCTGCTGTGTCTTTCATTCCTTTCTTCTCCTTCCTTTCTCTATTCCTACATTGTTTCTCATTCTCAACTCCATGGCCACCCTGGCTCCAGCTCTCAGACCCAGTATCACCCACATTATCCTTCCAGGCCCAGCAAGTCCAGAGTCCTATGATAGACCTACCTAGTCTGTGTGACCCTCACATGGTCCCTCCCATATGACAGTTAAGACCAGGACCAAAGTCTGCCCATCCCCTCATCAGGACAGCTGTGGGGAGATGTCAGTATTGTGCACACGATAGGTGAAACCCAAACGAGAACCCAGGCCACATTAGGGTGGCTTCTGCGTCAGTGAGCCTGAGCCCAGTTCACTTGGCACTGGGGGAGCCTGCCACACCCCTAAGTCATTGACCCCGACCTCTACTCTGCCTGGGCTCCTGGGTCCTCCCTGGCCAGCTCTCTGGTGCCCGGCCAGGGAGGTGCTGCAGCTGTGGAATTCCTCTACACTGAGGGGAGGCAGGGCCTAGTGAGCAGGTCGTCCTCCCAGGTGAGGTGCACAGGACCAGTGTATCCCCCCAGCCCTGTGAGGGCTTCTGAGAGACACCTTTAGGCCCTGGGTGCTTGGAATCAGGGCCTGATCCCTCCCACCCTCTGCCCCAAACACCCCGCTGTGGTTGGGCGGCAGACAACATCGCTTTTGATGAGTGTTATCTGGTAAATCCCACAAGTACACTTGTTCAAGAAAGAACTGCACTGGGAGCCTGTTGGGTCCTCTGTTCCTCAGAGAACTCAAAACACGGAGGACCTGGCCCTTTGTCAGTTGTGGGGCAGGGACAGAAAGCCCCTCCGTCTCCGCATGCAGAAGCAGAAGGACGGGTACTGTGAGAACGCCTGCCATCCTCAGGCCTTGAAAGGATTCCAAGTTTCCAAGTTTAAAAGGAAAGAAATGAGTTTTAAGTTTGAAAACTTAATGGGTGTCCGACGTCTGTGCGACGTCCTCCAGCCCCGTATCCCTGGCAGGGGAGGACATGAAAGGTGCCCACCAAGGACAAAAGAGCCAGTGTGCCCAGGCCCTGCTGGGGCTGGCCCCGCCCTCGCCCACGTTAGAAGCCCCTGTGGAAACCCCCAGGTAAATCCCCACATCCTTTATCTCAAGGCTCTTTTTTGAGGGTTTGCTGCATTTTTGATCTTAACAAGTTTTTTGTGTCATCTTTCACAATGCGACTTCCTTTTATTTTAAGCACGGTGGCTTTTAAGCCTTGTCTCATCTGTGATTGTTTCATGTTTGCCGGGTTCTGGAAGGCTTGGAGCCAGTCCCTGGGTGGGCAGCTTCCATCTACTCCCTGCCTTGCATGTCTGCTTGGAAAGGTTGGGGCCCAGGAGCACGTGGAACAGTGGCCTCCTCTTCAGGCCCCTCAGATTGGATGCAGGGTGCATTCCCCACTCTCTACTGGACAGGGTGCTATCTTGGGTTGGGAAGCCTGTCTCTTGCACTCCAACCTCAAACCAAATGACTCTGTAAGTCTCCGTTGTTCCATCTGTTCAATGGGGATAGTGCTCTTCCTATGAGACAGCAGTAACAAGCACTTTAGTGGGTACTTGCTGATAGCACTATATGAAAATAGTACCAAGCCCTTAATGAATATCTACTGATACTGTAACAATGTAATAGTCATAAGCACTGAATGAGTACTTAATCAGTAATACTACAAGTGATGGCAGAAAGCACTTAGCAAAGTGCCCAGCACCATGCAAAAACTTAATAAATAATACCTGGCTCTCACTCCCAGGAGCTGACCATTATCTACCTCTACAGCCAGTTCTGTCGTCTGCTGGTCATAGAGCCTACCCCGTGGGTAACCCGCGCACCGCCTTTGCCTTTGTGATAGCTTGTTCGGAGGTTCTAGCAGGAGAGCACAGCTCCCCATGTCCTCTTGATGGAAGGAAGACCAGTCCTCTTCCGTTTAGGGAAGATCATCTTCAACATCACACACAGCTTCTGGAGAAGCGCACGTGGAGTGGAGAAGGAGGAGGAGGACACCCACCTAGCCAAGCTAGATCAGCCAAACCAACCCTGGTGATTATTGTGGTGACGGATTGCACAGCTCTTACATCTACATTTGCATTTTTGTGTGCTTGCTGATCCCATGCACGCCCTCATCCTCCCACTGAATGACTTCTCCATCCAGGCTCAGCTCACAGCCATCTACATTGGAGTACTTTTCTTTACCCCCCATAATCCCTCATGCTTGCTCCATTTGTGACCTAAGAACCCCTGGGTGCTCAGTAAATAACTCACCATGGACTACTTTTTTTTTTTTTTTTGTTGTTGTTGTTGTTGCTGTTTTTGTTTTTCAAGACAGGGTTTCGCTGTGTAGCTTTGCACCTTTCCTGGATCTCGCTCTGTAGATCAGGCTGGCCTCGAACTTACAAAGATCCGCCTGGCTCTGCCTCCCAAGTGCTGGGATTAAATGCGTGCGCCACCACCGCCGGGCCATACTGCTCCTCTTTAGAGCGTACTCTTCACTGTTGAGAGGCTCACTGACTTCCTTGTCAACAGATGTAAACACTGAATGACTGCTGCATGCAGAACCTGGCTGAGGAGGCCTCAGAGGAAACAGGGGCCATCTCTCCTGGCTAAGGTCTGCCATCAACTAGACCTATAGGCAGATTGAGGGTATTCTGTGACATGGCAGTGCAGAATGGAGCCTGGGGTTCTCAGGCCATATGGAGTTTCTTGTCCATTCATCCTGTAGGACACAGAATGGGGCTGCATATGCTTGAAGCCATTAAATGCCCCAGGCACAACGGCCTCCGGAGCCATCCATGGAGAGTTGTCCTAGGTTAGGCTGCCCCCCAACTTTGCCAGTCTCCCTCTTGAAGCTACCTTGGTATTAGGTGAGATAAAAAATATGTAGAGGTGGAACAAATGACCCAGGGATAATCAGTCAGAGGATGACATCTCTCTGACCATGTGATTAGCGCATGGATGCACATGTGGCTAAAGAGAGGCCAATCAGATCTAACCACCGTTTGTTGACCATGTAGAGGGGAGGGGAGAGGCAGGTTGCTGGCAGCAAATCATGTGAAGCCACGGTGTCTATGATGCTAAGGGGATGAAGGGTAAGAGAGTTCTCTGTGCTAGTTGCTGTTCTGTACCAGTCCTTTCTGTCACTGAGGTTTTAGTTACACGATTCACAAGTTCTTTGTTCATACACATTCTCTCTGTCTCTCCATCACACACACACACACACACACACACACACACACACACACACACACAC
>CABHPR010150304.1:0-17100 GCA_902168415.1 Peromyscus melanophrys | reverse complement strand
TAAAATAAAAAGTTACATATTTCCAAAATATGATTACACATAGTAAACATTCTTAATACAAAATGGAAGAATCAGAGTGTAGCAGGAAAGGTTCACATCAAAGCAAAGCCAAAACCCAGCAGGGAATAAAAGCAAATTCTGCAGCTTCATTGTGGCAGGTGAAGCTAAATATACAAAAGGATGGATATGGAATAGCTGGGATAGCTCCGCCATGCCAGCTCTAACACTTGAAGCACACAGATACTTCTTTTAAATGAATTCAGATCTTCACAACATGGAATGTCCATGGGATGAGACTTTGCATGCAAGACACCATTTTAATGACTTGTTGAGCAGTAGCCAAACTTCCAGGGCTGTCTTCTCTCTTCAAAGATGGAATCCTGGTTGTATCATGTTTTGGGGGTAACACAGAAGCTAGGGACCTGATTATGATGTGCCCTCTGTGCCTTCTTTCCAGAGGCCTAGTTTCCTGCTGCATGATGTTCTCAGCAAATATAATATTGAAGGCAGAGGACTCTAGGAGAACATGTCCTACAGAATCAACTAAGCAGAGCTAATATGGGCTCACAGATATTGAACCAGCTATCATGGAGCCTGCATGGGTCCTCTGCATATATGTTGTGGTTGCTTAGCTTGGGTTTTGGGGGGAATCTTAAGAGTAGGGGTATCTCTGACTCTTTTGCCTTCTCTTAGGACACTTTTCTTCTTACTGGGTTGCCTCATCTAGCCTTGATATTAGCATTTGTGCCTAGTCTTATTGCATCTTGCTGTGTAGTTTTTGGTTGATATCCCTGGGTGACCTACTCATTTCTAAAGGGAATTAGAGAAGAAGCAGATCTTGGGGAGAGGTCAGGTAAGGGAGGAACTGAGAGAAGTGGATGGAGGGAAGACTGTAGTAGGGATACATTGTATAAGAGAAGAATAGTCTGGCAGTGGTGTTAATCCCAGCACTTGGGAGACAGAGCCAGGTGGATCTTTGTGAGTTTGAGGCCAGCCTGGGCTACAGAGCAAGATCCAGGACAGGCACCAAAACTACACAGAGAAACCCTGTCTCAAAAAAAAAAAAAAAAGAGAGAGAGAAGAATAAATTTAAATACTGATACTATTAAAATAATATTTCATTTCATAAACGAATGTTTTGAAAAAAACTGTATGAAATAAAATTAAGTTTGACCAATCATCATGAGCATTTAACTATAAATCTAATATAAATACTTTTAAACAAATATCAGAATGCTCATCCAAAATTAATAAATTTCCTGATATTTGTATCATTTAAACATTTTTATACTCAAAGCACACAAAAATAAGTATAATTTTTCTTATGCAAACAACATTTTTTCAATTCTTGTTATTTATCACCCTCTTCTTAGTGCTGAAGTGGATTTATTCAGTTATTGGATTATACTTTCTGTTTTAAGTAAAACATCTGTGTGTTACTGCCTGCTGGCAAACACCCATGCAAATTGTAGAATCTGGAAAGTTCACAAGCACAAACTGGCACTAAAGATATTCATAGCTGTAGGTGGGATGAGGTTTAGCCATCTGTGGTAATGCTACATATGGCCATTTGACAAAGGTTATGTGGGCTGGATTATATGCAAAGCAGAGACTTTTATAAAATAGTTCATTTTGCACTAATTGTAACTTGAATTGTACTATTTCAACACATGACTTGCTTTTAGAATTGTCTTATTTTGATTATGATAGTACTTGAGTATAATAAATTTACTGTTTAAAGTAATATTTCATGTCCAATTGGTCAATAAAATTGTGTTATAAACATAACCAAACCTTTATAAGATATACCAAATGGCAGAGGTTAGAATTTTTATTTTTAAGAAATATTGTCAACTGTACATATTTCTATTTATTTTTAAAATCCTCATAAAAATGCAATAGTTAAAATATATATTGTTTCTACCTGTTAATAGGGGTATTATTTATTGACAAAAAATTGCATATTACAGAAGTAATTTTAAACTTGATAGCTAAATTTAATGTCTTAATGTATTTTTTCTGAGGCAAGTTATCATAAAAGATTTTTATTTTTTCTAGAAATCTATAGCAACATAGCTTCTGACTGTGGTCCTACTTTTTTTTTTTCAAGACAGGGTTTCTCTGTGTAGCTTTGCACCTTTCCTGGAACTCACTTGGTAGCCCAGGCTGGCCTTGAACTCACAGAGATCTGCCTGCCTCTGCCTCTCGAGTGGTGGGATTAAAGGCATGCGCCACCATCGCCTGGCGTGGTCCTACTTCTTGAACTCAACTTTGGATAAGTTTAACCATCAATAATTAAATACACAGTTATTGAGCATAAATTGATAATTTTTACATGGATATTTTTCATGTAACAATATAAAAATAGATTAATATATTTAACTTTATAGCACGATACAGCCATTTGTAAAATGTCAGTTCCACTGATGTATAAACATGAGAGATCTTCTCATTTTCTATCATCTTCATGCTTCTCCTTTATTTTATGGTTTCATCCCCTTTAGGTTTATTATTATGGTTATCTTTTCATTCTTTTTTTGAGGGTATTATTAATGACATTATTAGCCTGATGCATTTTGTATTTCTAGGAATGTTTGTTATTGGTATATAGAAAATCGGTGGATTTTTGTTTGGAAATTGTATTCAATACTTTTGGTTTGTTTTTCAGCTCAAAGAGTTATATGGTTGGGCTATTTCAGAATAACATAAGGATAGATCACATCAAGGATGGGGACAATTCCATTTTTTCCTTTTCTGTTTGTATCCCTTTCTTTCTTCTAAGAATTTCATTCCAGCCTGTGGTCTGACATAGTTTTCAGATGACTTTTCCCCCCATCAATTCAATGGCCAATATGAGCCTATACAGCCTAGAGAAACAAGAGACTAGGACTAGAAATTAACAGGGGAATGAAAATAAGAAGGGCAAGAAAATTATAGATCAATGAGGTAATTAAAAGAAGGTTATGTAGAAATGGATTGGTGAGAAATGGTTTACAAGTCATTCAAACCTTCTTTAGTCTTTTGCTATTCGTTTTTTTTTTTCTCTTTGTGTATCTGAAGATTTGTCACACATCACATCCTCACAGACTGTAAAATCATACTTTGTTTCCATGGAAGAAAGTTTATACAGGAGTCTTTCTTCACCTGAATGATGAACACTGTGGTTTAGAATGAGACCTACATGGATATGACTGCCATCCTTTATCTTGGGATCTTGTGAGCTCTCTCTGTGCAGGTATTCACAAGGAGCAAACACAATATTCTGAAGTATGGAAATCCAAGGAATCCATATTAAGCATAGTGGAAAAAGTAAAAATGTCAGTACCTACTCATAGGAGAATACTAGTTGTGGAACAAGGATGACTGGACGGCCACTCACAACACCAGGGAGGCTAACTGGAAAACAGGACCCCAAGAAAGACACGGGGATCGCCCAATGACGGAGAAATGGATGAGATCTACATGAACAGTCTGGACGTGAGTGGGGGTAATGAGGGGCAAGGGGCGAGGGAAAGAGAACTTGGGGGAGCGGGAGATCCCAACTGGATCAAGAACAGAGAGGGAACACAAGGAATGTTCATGGTAAATGAAGACCACATGAGAATAGGAAGAAACAAAGTGCTGGAGAGGCCCACAGAAATCCACAAAGATGCCCCCACAATAGACTGCTGGCAATAGTCAAGAAATAGCCCGATCTGACCTACCCTGGTGATAGGATGACCAAACACCCTAATTGTCATGCTAGAAACCCCATCCAGTGACTGAGGGAACTAGATGCAGATATCCACGGTCAGGCCCCGGGTGGAGCTCCGGGAGTCCAGTTGGTGAGAAGGAGGAGGGTTTATGTGAGCAAGAGTTGTTGGGACCAGGGATGGATGGAATACAGGGACAAGTGGCCAAACGAATGGAAACACATGAACTGTGAACCAATGGCTGAGGGGCCCCCAACTGGATCAGGCCCTCTGAATGGGTGAGACAGTTGATTGGCTTGATCTGTTTAGGAGGCATCCAGGCAGTTGGACCGGGTCCTGTGCTCAGTGCATGAATTGGTTGTTTGAAACCTGGGGCTTAGTAGAGACGCTTGGCTCAGCCTGGGAGGAGGGGACTAGACCTGCCTGGGCTGAGTCCACCAGGTTGATCTCAACCCTCGGGAGAGTCTTTGCCCTGGAGGAGATGGAAATGGGGGGTGGGCCAGGGGGGAGGGGGGCGGGGCGGGAGGAGGGAGAAAGGGGGAATCTATGGCTGATATGTAAAGTTGAATTATATTGTAAAATAAAATAAAATAAATTAAAAAAAAACAAAAATGTAAGAAAATTCAGATACAATAAATAAGTTAAACTATATAAAAAGACATTCAGTAAACTTAAAAAAAAATAGAGGCAAAAATAAGTAAACATTGTCAGTCTGTCTGGTACCATGCTGAGCAAATGCCTCTGGGCTCAGAGACAAAACTAAAATAAAATAAAAAAGGAAACCCACAAGAGAAGACTTTTAGAAAGAGGTCCTTTTGCCCTGAATGCCTTAGGATCTTCATATTTTTATCATAATAATATATATTTTCATTATCCACATTAAAGTTACATTATTTAGAAAACTAAGCTGTGAGATAAAATAGGTAGACCCAGATTAGATGGTAAAGGTAAAATAACAAAGGGAAAACAAAGAGCCTTTTAAAGTCATAAATATGAGATAGCTTACATGTTATATTAATGCATACATGTGTGTTAGATATCTTTTACACATTTCATTCAACAGCGACATTCACCTTTTAAACAATGCCTGCAGTTCCCTTCTCTTATTCACCCTGTCTTAAAAGGTAGCTCTTTTAAAAGCTCTTTGCTCTGTGAGTCTGACATCAGCCACCATTGATAACTACTCATACTTAAACATGTTTTCTCAGCTGTAAATGAGATTCTTGAATAGCAAAGGTGTGATGAGGCCATCCTTGGCAATTAATAAGTACAATAATAAAAATATTTGCACTTGTGACTTTTTCCCTCTGAGCAGACCAAAGCACTTTGCAAATAAACATAAGTTATTAACCTAATTTTTTACAGATGTGGAGGAAAAACCACTTGATTTAGGTTAAGGCCACATAAATTACTCTGCCTACTTTTGAACCAACAAGTGTGATGTATGACCTTGAATGGAGCACAGGATTCCAGTAAGGACTTTCTCCAAAGCCTTTGCTTTGCCTTTTGAAAATCCAACATTTATTAATGCTTAACCTTCAGAAGAACACCACTTAATGCATCCATTTGTAGTACCACTTGGCATGGAAAACATTCTCTTTTGCCTTAAATTGTTTCCATAGAAAAGTAAGTATTCTGCAGGTGAAACCGAAAGATACAAAATGAAGCAAAAAAGACACAGTGGACAAAAGAGAAGTGATCAGTGCTATGCTGGCTGCCTGGCAGAGAGGGAGTGGCCCAGGGCTTCATTAGAAAGCCTAGCACTCTTCTCTAAGATACTTTCCTCCAAATTTCTTAAGAGTATTTTCAAAGCCTGAGCCTGGTTTGTTTGCTAACACAGATATTAGATAGTTGTAACATTAAACTCATTCAGCCCAAATACCAAACTGTCTATGGTATCCTGTTTTAATTTAATCTATGAACCCTTTGGATATCACATAAAACATAAAATATGTGGCATAACTATATATCTAATTGTGCTTTAAATGAATAAAGGTTTATTTCTTTCCTTCTTTCTTTCTTTCCTTACTTCCTTCCTACCTTCTTTCCCCCTCTCCCTCTCCCTCCTTCCTTCCTTTCTTTCTTCCTTCCTCCCTTTTTCTTTCTTTCTTTCTTTCTTTCTTTCTTTCTTTCTTTCTTTCTTTCTTTCTTTTTTTCTCATTCCTGCCCCAGTTCCTAACCCTTCTCCTCTTACTCCCTTTCCCCACCCTTGTTTCCACCCCCAGTCACTCCTCCATTTCTGTGCCAGAAAAGGCAGGTCTCCTATGGATATCAACAAAATACGGCACAAACTGCAGTAAGACTAAGCACCTCCCCATGTATTAAGGCTGGGCAAGGTGACCTAATGTGAAAGATAGGGTCCCAAGAGTCACTAAGAGAGTCAGAGACAGCCCCTGCTACCACTGTTAGGAGTCCCACAAGAGGACCAAACTATGCAACTATAAAGTATATGCAGAGTGCCTAGGTCAGTCCCATGCAGGCTCCCTGAATTTGCTTGTATGTATTATTATGTAATATCCATGGGAAAATTATCATGAAAGAAATAGTATAAATGCTAAAATGGAAGAGATATTACAAGATAGCCTTCTAATTTTTCCACTGATTTACAATAATCATGGAGAATGAACTACAATAGCTCATGTTTTTGAACACTTGGTCAACAGTTAGTTGGTGGAACTGTTTGATTCATTTTAAGAGGTGTAGACTCACTGGGGACAGTATACCCCTGGAGGTGAGCTTTGAGGTTTCAAAAAGTTCTTGCCAGTCTCAGTGTGCTTTCTGTTCTTACTTGTGGAGCTCACCCCCAGCTCCAGCTGCCATGTTTGCCTGGTGCTATACTTCCCCACTATGATAGTGACAGACTATTATCACTCCAGAAATGTAAGTCTAAATAAGCCACTCCTTCATGGTGTGTGATCATAGCAATAGAAAAGTAACTAATGGACTGTGAAAGCATAAGGACATATGTTTGATCACTAGAATTCATGAAAAAATGTTTGCATGATGTTGTGTACTTGTATTCCTGTGCTGAGGAGATAAAGACAATAAATCCCTGGGGATCACTGGCTAGCTTACTAAGTTCCAGTCTACAAAAATAAACAAATAAAGGTTGAAAATACATAAGTAATAACACCTAAAGGCTTTCCTCTAGACTACATACACACACACACACACACACACACACACACACACACACACACACACACATTTGTGTATGAACTTAGACTTACATAAATTTGAATACATGTATACACACATGCACATACCCCTTAGCTGGACACATCCAGTTTACATCGGAGTAATATGTCTTGTGGTCCTCATGAGCACTCTGTTTCCTTTGGAAAGCATCTTCTGATATTGTTTCAAAATGAGAAATATAAAAAAATGCCTTTGAATATAACAAAAAGCTAGCAAGGAGAGTCAAAGTGTGTCAGGACTACATTCATAACTGCATGCTGTAACACTGCAGTTTTCAAACTGTATGAAAAAGTTAGAGAGTGAAGTAATGAAGGAGAACAAGGAAGTTTCTGATGATGATCTAAAAATGAATCCCAAAATGATAGTAGAAATATGCATATCAACTAACTCCACAGCTCTTCAGTCTTCTAAGGGATTTCTTTTCTTTTGGGGGGATCAAAAAGTCATACTTATCCAGGAGAACTGCTCTGAATGCTCTCTTCTGAATAAGACATGTGTGTTGCATTCATGATTCACAGCAGCTGCACAAGATCAAACACACGAAAACTTCAAAATGCGTTGGGGAGCCCTCAAGGCCTTACCTCTAACTGAACGGATACTGGCAGTTGATGGCTGCTGTAGGAGTGAAAGTTGGGTTTTTTTTTTTTTTTGAATGTTTGGTCACCCCTAGGTTGTCCATTCTCCAATATAGGACATCACATTCATGTGCAAATCAACAATGCTAACTGAACATTGAAAAAAACATTTAAGAAAATAAAGTATAGTGGGACAAATTTTGACATGACAGGGGAAATGGAGGGGGAAAAGAGGAGATAAGATCACAGTACATTGCATTCATGTATGACTCCCCAAATAAGAAACTTGAAAAGTAGTCATACTGACAATATGAACTTCATATACAAGTATGGGGAACTATGCATGTTATTTAGTAAAATTAATTCCCATTCTAAAAGTATATAAATCAGGAGGGTTTAGGGAATACCTAGTATGGTTACTTATGTAATAAAACAATCTAAGTATGATAAACTCAAATTAAAACACCTTCATATTTGAAAACAGAAAAGATTCATCTTTTTAAAATAAAGACAAAAAGCAGGATATCATTTGCAATGCTAAAGTTTTTCAAATTAAAATGAATTCATATGAGGTAGATTTGTAGTCATGTGAAGCAAATATTATAGAATAGTGTAGGATTTAAAGTAATGTTAAGCATTGTTAATAGAATTAATATCTTAAAAATCACAATAACATGACAAATAATTAAATATCCAATTCTAAAACCAATTCTGTATTAACAAAATTAATCCAACATATTAGAAGCAGAGTTGCAAAACTTGTATAAAACACAAACAAGTAGAATATTTTGAGAAAAATTAGTTTGTGTTTCAGATAATGAACATAGCCTTTAACTGGTATCCAGAAAGATATGTGAGGAAAAACATTAGGCAATAATGTACAAAGTGAACTGCAAAAATTCAAATAATATTCTAAAAGAAAGTGTTAATGTGCACTGAAATCTTATCATAAAAGTAATAAAACATTTATTTTTATTATATATGTATATATTTATGAGAAAAACTAAGCATAATTAGATTGATAGAATTACAGCATTAAGATATACTTGTCAACACTTAGCATAACATTTGTGCAAAACATATACATATGTGTTTTATATTTATATTTTATAGTTAGTGAAATACAATTTTGCATTAATACACTAGATATTACTAGCTATATATAATATTTGTATATGTCTGTTGTTATGGGTGAAATTTGAAACTCCCAGGACCCAGATTACACTAAAAATGTATGTGACTATGACTCATCACATATCCAGCACAAGATATAATTTCTACAAAGTTCTCTTTCATTTATTTTTAATTTAATATTTTACTGATATACAATGTATTTTGTTCACATTTATTTCTACTTTATCTTCCACCTCTGCTCAATATTCTTTTTTTTTCCTTTTAACCCTCTGCCTCCAATTAGAATGGCTGCATGTGCAAGGGTGTGGGGTAGTCCACTAAGGCATGGATGAGGTTCTAGAATCCATACCCCAAAGAAAAGTGTCTCATTATCCCTCAGAAGCAATCACTTGCCAATAGTTCCTCAGCTAGTGGTAGCATCTCATGAGGACCTATCTCTATCCATACTCAAATGATTGCTGGACTAGTATTGGACATGTCTTCTGTTGGTGACCAGAGCAGCTGTGAGTTCATGAGTGAACTGGCCATGTTATATCTAGAGGACAACATTTCAGAATACCTCTCTTCATCCTTTAGATCTTAAATACTTTTTGCCTCTTGTCGTTCATGAACTTGGGGTGGGAAGTTGGTATGATGACCAACTTAAGGGTTGAGCACTAACAATCACTCATTCTCAGCACTGTAACCAGTTATGTGTCTGCATCCAACTACTCTCCACTCTAAAATGAAGCTTCTCTGTCCAAGGTTTGCAACAGTAGAGTTATATGATATAAATAAAATATTTAGTTGAAAGTTTAGCAGTATGTTCACCTAGCAAAACAAACATAGTAGGTTTCCCATTAGAACCTATGACTTCCATAAGATGTGGGTTTTTGCCCAGGTTAAGCATACTATTCAGACAGCTGGGGGAAAGCAGATACAAATGCCATTGTCTTAGTTGTTTCTATTGCTGTGCTATAGGCAATGACCAAGATCAACTTGAGGGGGAAAGGGTTGGTTTTACCATACATACATAGGAAACAATCCATCAGAAAGGGAAGACAGGGTTGGAACGCATCAGGGACCTGGAGACAGAAACTAAAGCAGGGACCATGGAGGAAGGCTTCTTATTATCTTGCTCTCTATAGCTTTCACAGCATAATTTCTTATACTACCAGGACCAGCTGCTAAGGGAGGGAACCTTCCACAGTGGGCTGGGCCCTGCTCTATCAATTAGAAATCAAGAAAATGCCACACAAACTTGTCTACAGCCAATTGGATGGAGGAGTTTTCTCACTTGAGGCACCTCTTCCCAGATAACTTGGTCTTGAGTCAAGCTGTCAAAAATCTAACTAGCACATGTCTTAACTATCAATGAACCTTGTATGTTTTCACTTTAAAACTGATTTCTTTTTCTACTTAACTATATTTAGTCAATAAGAAAATACACAGTTTATCAAAGTACAGGCTAGTGAGTTTGGTCACATAAGTATTCTCTAATAATGCACATTGAAATAGAATGTAACAACAACAAATAAATTAAAATGTGAGTGTGTTCGTGTAGCCTTGTGTATGTGTATGTCACTAACCTAGAAAAGGGGTCATGAAAAAGATCACAGAGAGATTAATCAAAGTGGGGAAAAGAGAAAGTAATGTAATTCTTGTGATTAAAAAATCAGAGGGTGGAATAATGTAGAAAATACGAGAGCCAGAAAGATGGGTCATAGAGCACACAGGGAAAGGAGGGGAGGGCACTGAATGAGAACAAAGAGAGAAAACAAAGGGATTGAGAATAGAAAAAAGGTGCAGACTGAAGATGCTATGTTGTAATTTACAAAGAATAATGAATGTGTTCTGTTGTAATTTATTACGCTGTAGGCTGATGTTAAAAAAATAAAGATATAATGGATTTCCTCATCAGTGAAATACTGCCCACCACATTGTCCCTTGGCAGCAGACCCTCTCTCATTTCTATTTTATTTGGTTTGGATTCTTCAAGAATGTCATGTTAATTGACTCAGGATACAGCTATTTTGCGATCTCTGCATATTCTTGCATTTTTTCACTTTTAAAGGGTTTATTATTTGATTTTTTTCATAAAATATAATTTGATCAGATTATTTCCCCTCCCCAAACTTTCCCCAAATCCTGTCCTGAGTTTTCTCTCTCAGGTCCAACCTTGTCTTACAGTCAATGATTGCTTACTTTCTTTAATTAGGTAAAGTGTTTCAGTATGCAGCGAACTACTTCGATTTCGGACATTGTGGAGAAAATTTCTTTTTGTGGCTTCAAAGGCCATTTGTGCATATAATTTTATTCCTCCTAGATCATTGGTACTCAGCCTTCCTAATGCTGTGACCATTACAGTTCATCATGTTGTGGTAACCTGCAACCAAAACTTATTTTCATTGCTACTTCATAAGTATAATTTTGCTACTGGTGTGAATAGTAATGTAAATATCTGTGTTTTCTGATGGTCTTAGATGACCCCTGTGAAAGGATCATTAGAACCCCAAAGTTTTGCCACCCACAGGTTTAGAACTGCTATCCTATATCACTACATGAGGGTAATTATATTTCAAAGGGGAAAATCATCTCCATAAGGAACTTCCAAATCATTTTTACACAGTACTTACATATTTAAAATTTTTAACAATGAGTATGAAAGAAAGATTGCTGTGCTACAGTTCCTTGCTTGTATTGGAGTTTTCAGTGTTTTAAGTTGTAAGTTTCCTGGTTGAGATCTACTTATTTCTTTGAGGTAATATTTGTATTTTCTTTTTCTGAATCTCGTGTCCACATTGACCATGTACACATATTCTTTAAGAATTGTCTGCTAACCATTTTATTTGCTATCATTTATTTTCATTTATAACAGTTAAGTGTTATAACATTTAATAAAGGTTTCTCCCAGTTTATACGATATATTCTATATTAATACAATACAAAATCATGTTTATTATTTACTTTATAGTAACTATTATATTAACTTCATAATTTACTTCAGTGTTAGTAAAGATTATGATGTCAAAGTACCATAAAAACGAAAATAATGGGCAAATAAAACATAGACTTGAAGTAAGACTGCATAATCATTATTGCATTGTGGTAACATTGTCCATGTAAGGCTTGAGAGATGTAAAAAAGTATGTTAAAACGGTTACTTGATCTAGGTAGTGTAACAAAGGTCCTTGGATGCAGTATCAATACATAAGTGCTATATATTATTTACTGTACTGCAATAGTACATTGACCAGTTGCCATAGCATCCAAACTTGACACTGCAGAATACATTTATGGACATGTGCTTAGGACCAAAAAATATAAAAACCTGCCAGTGGAAATTAAAGAAGGTAAAAATGGCCATGTGCTGCTAACAGATGTAGAGGTTTAATATTGTTAATTGATATCTAGCCAAATTAATTAATACTTGAAATTAATCTTATTAATGTAAGTAATCAACAACCTGTTTCAATTTTTGTAAAACCCAATAAGTTAAACTAGTTAAATCACCCTTGACAACAGTGTGCAAAAGCATAGGTAATTCAAAACCATTAAGAACATCTCTTCCCCAGATGGCATGCTGTCACTGTGGCTGTCTGTGAGGAAAACTTTTCTTGGCCCAAAGTTTTTCTTGTTTTGGTTTCATCCATCCATTCTCAGATGAGTTTGTGGAATAACGTCTATTCTAATGGTTAATTTGGTGGTTGTTTGGTTTTATCATATCATGCTGTGACTTTCTCCTCCAAATCTGTTTTTGCTTCTCTCCTTTATTCTGTTTGTTTGTTTGTTTTTGTTTTTTGAGACAAAGTTTCTTTGTGTAGCTTTGGAGCCTTTCCTGGAACTCACTTTGTAGCCCAGGCTTGCCTCGAACTCAAGAGATCTACATGCCTCTGCCTCCCGAGTGCTGGGATTAAATGCATGCCCACCACTGACCAGCCCTTTATTCTTATATGGTCTTTCTTTCTTTCTTCCTTCCTTCCTTCCTTCCTTCCTTCCTTCCTTCCTTCCTTCCTTCCTTCCTTCCTTCCTTCCTTCCTTCCTTCCTTCCTTCCTTCCTCCCTCCCTCCCTCCCTCCCTCCCTCCCTCCCTCCCTCTCTTTCTCTCTCTTTCTTTCTGTCTTTCTTTTTTCCTTTCTTTCTTTCTTCTTATTTTTTGAGACAAGGTTTTTCTGTGTAGCCTTGGTTGTCCTGGAACTCACTCTGCAAACCAGGCTGGCCTCGAACTCACAGAGATGTGCTGGGATTAAAGGAGTGCACTACCTGCCCACTTTTAAATAATTTTTTAAAAGATATTTTAGCACAGATTTAATTAATCTCAGTATTTTGTTTCAAAATTAACATGCTCAGAAGTAAGAATTATAAACTTCACATATTTTCTCTTCTTTTTATGAAGCTATATTACTTGAAAATTAACATAACTGATTGATCTTTGTATAGAAAACTGAAATATTTTTTGCAGCCAAGAACTTATCAATTTTAACAGGAAACAGTGATAGGACTCCAGACAAACTTGTTGCACACAATCCATAAAGATCTGTGACATACGAATCTGCAATTATTTTGTTTTGTGATAAGGTGATATTTATCCCAATTTTATTGGGAAAGAAACAGTTTAGATAGTGGGTAAATATTGTTTCTAGGTGTGTCTGGTAGACAGTTTTGTAAACATTGTGATTGAAAGAGGCACACTGTATAGAGATGGTTATCTTCAGCAGTGTGGGTGGATGTCAGGTCATTTCTAAAACCAGAATAGAATGAACGATAATTAAGCTAATGTTTTGTATACTGTTTGAGCTGGTGTATCATCTTACCCTGTCTGGGGATGTAAATGTTCCTGATCCACTACAAACAGCACCTATAGTATTGTCCTACTTGGAACAAACACTTTAAATTTGGAATGGAGCTATCTGGCCAGGCTTATTTGACCAGCAGCTCGCAGAAAGTAAAAAATATCTCAACCTCCACAAGAGCCTCAAATTAATGACATTTCTGCTCATCTACCTGTCTGTTGATCCATCCACCCACCCATCCTTCCATGTCTGCATGTATGCATGTATGAATGTATCATCTATTCATTATCTACCTATATATTTGTGTCTTATTAATTCTGTTTTTCTTATGTAGAACAATGAATAATGCACATATTTTGATGGGGTTTGAGGATTCTGGGGCTTCATAATTAGTATATGTTCAATCAGTTTTAAAAACTGTCTTTGTATTTATATTCCATAGATTTTCCATTCACACACACACACACACACACTAAACTAAGACTTAAGATCCAAAAAGGTTGCAGTTTCCTAATATCATGAGGCTAGGGATTTGCATTCAGAATTTGAACCTAGATCAGTATTAAATTCAAATGTGTGTGTGTGTGTGTGTGTGTGTGTGTGTGTGTGTGTGTGTATGTGTGTTATGTGTGTGTATGTGTTTGTGTCTTTTTGTGTTTAGTGTGTGTGGAAGTATGTGTGCAAGTACATGTATATACGTGTGCATGTTCATGTGAAGGTCAGGGGTTGGTGTCAGGTGTCTTTCTCAATCACTTCACCTTATTTATTCTAAGAAAGGGTTTCATACTGAACCTGGAACTCATCAGTTCAGCTAGCCTGGCTAGTCTACAAGGGCTCCAGGGATCCTCCAGTTTCTGACTGCCTGGAGCTGGATTACAGATGCATCCAGCCACAACAGGCTTTTCCCTTGGGTGTTGGATACTGTACTCAGATACTTCTGCTTGGATATCAAGCACTTAGCCAAGTGAGCAATCTCACCAACACCTCAAAAATGCATTTCTAAAGCACTATTTAGCATACAATCACAGACCTTGATTTCAGAAAACATATATTCTCATTGAAAAAAAGAATCACATATTAAAACTTTTAAAACTACTAAGTGAGCATATGCCAAGCAAACACAAATTAAAAATGATGAAAATACATATTATAATTATTAATATATCTATTCATTAATAAGAATTGAAATATTCAAATGTTATGTAATTCTACATAGAAGGTGGAGATGTTTGAAAATGGCCTTCAAAGGCTCATATATTTAAATGTTTGGTGGGACTATTTGGAAAGAACTAGATGTGGCCTTGGAGGTGGGCTTTATTTTCAAGAGACCATTGCTATTTCCAATTAGTCCTTCTCTCTCTACCGCATGCTTGTGCATCTGACATAAGCTCTCAACTATGGCCCCCGCACTGTGCCTGCCTGTCTGTTGCCATGCTTCCAAGTATGATCTCATGGACTCTACTGCACTGTGGAACCATGAGCCTCTACCTAAATGCTTTCTTTTATAAGTTGCCTTAGGTATGGTGCTTTGTCACAGAAACAGAAAAGTAAATAAGACATAATGTAAGAACTAAAGATGAATTATTAATTTAGTTTGGATTAAAGGATGATTTTTAAAATCTGGTATAGATTTTGACAGTAGAAATTTAGCTCTTTTGAGGCCAATTCTACTCCCATAAAAAATATGTCATAGAAAATATCTCTTCAAAATTCTATAATACTTTTATATAACTTAAATCTATTTATTATTGAGAAAAAAATTTCTTTCTTATTTAATTTTACACATTAATTTGTAATGACTACTATCTGTTTACAGTGTCTCCCTGTAAGTTGAGAAATTATAAAAGCAGCTCATGGGCTGCTTTATAATTTCACTGTTAAACTATCACAAGCTCTAGGCTGAGTTGTGTTCTTCCTAGTCCAAAACTTTCCATATTCATCCTAGGGAAGTCAATAGCACTGGGTGGGATTATGAGACTTATTTCATTTGTGTAATCATTTTAACTGAGCAAGTAATGAAAATTATCGATTTCTAGCAGGTATAGCTGAGGCATGAGGCAGTGAATGGGAAATTCAGAATCATGGCGAAATCAATAATACGTTGTTGGAGAGGAATGTGATAGATAATTTTATGTTCTTGATGTAAATTCTTTTACTTATTTTTAATTTTTATTTTTCTCTTTAATTAAGAATTTCCCTTTTAAATTTACTCTTTGGGAATTTCAAACACACACACACACACACAAAATGTTGGGAGCCCAGCAGCCTAGTCTCAGATCAGCATATGACTACCAGTCAAATGGGTTTCCTAGGGGCAAGACACCCATGGAAATGGATTTGCACTTGGCAAGGACCAGTGGTCCACAGAATAGCCTAGCAATTTGCAAAATTCATTCATCTTTCAAGTTCTTTTCTTTCTCATTATGCTGTTGATTCTTTGGGTGGTTTCTAGTTCCATTTTGGCAATCACACATGCAACAGCTGTAATTTTCCCTAGAAATTCTGTTCTTTCTCAATTATTTTCCCCCAAGATTCAGCAGGAGGCTAATGCTTCTTAAATCTCTCATCTGGAAGTCTTAACTACACCTCCTAATTCTGGGAACTTTTCTGACTCAATAGAGACAGTTAGGTACATATGAGGAAACAATATTTGGGATGTTAACTGTGTCTCACAGTGCTGGAAAGGAGAGTCAGGCATGCATACACAGAATAGGGAAGAAAGACTCAAGAATACACATAGTGCCAGCTGTTGAGAGTAAGTTCCCTGGACACGAAGAATCAGTGATAGGATCTAGTATGATCTAATGGGGGAAAATGCTATGTAAAATTAAAGATGGATAGATCCATCTTTACCATACACAGGAGCTTATATTGGAGGATGAAGTATGGTATAGTGGGATGGGAAAAGGGTGCCTTATCAAAGTCTACATTTTACATAGAGATTGAGACATGGGACCCTCTTGTAGTAAAGAGAACTATATAAAATCAGATCTTGCAAACATGAAAGAATTGTTTGGGTTGTAATATTGTTGTTCTTAAAGCATTGTACCCATGTACTTTTTTAACTTTTTACCCACAAGCAGCTGCCAGTTCGCATAAGTGCTGCAAGAGCAGGATGTGTCTGGCTCGATATTTAGTCAAGCCTGCAAAAATGCTGAACTCTGTGTAGAATAAAGTTACGTAGGGGGTGATAAAGTATATTTGGGGAAGCATAAAGGGGAACAATGGGGACTTTTATGATAATTATAATATATTTCTTAAAATATAATATATTTCATAAATGTCAAAAATAGAGCCTATAATAAAGCTGTTCACGTAAGCCTGGTAGAAAAAACTCTGTTAGAGTATAAATAAGGATGGCTCCAGCCATCGTTTGAGACCACATGGATGCAATCCACCTGGTGGTCAGAATTTTTCCTTGTGCCAACGTCCCTTTCCCATCTTAGGACCTGAACCCTAGCTGAGGCTGGACCCTGGCACATATTTATAAAATGTAATGTAATATATTAATATTATGTTAATATATATAAACAAAGAGACAGAGACGAGAACCCTAAAAAACATAAAAATCTGAAAACAAAATATACAAACATAGGACCAAAGAGAGAAAAATAGTCCAAATAAAACAATATGAGATGCCTTTGTATTGGCCTTGTACTCCTGGACTTGGGGCCTAGCCTGATGTGTGGTTAACACATCCAGTGAGACTCTCTTGGAGAAGAATTTTTTT
>CABHPR010150303.1:0-30019 GCA_902168415.1 Peromyscus melanophrys | reverse complement strand
CTTATTCTTTTGCTGTTGCTTGTTTGTTTGTTTGTTTGTTTTTTGCCATTTTTCTTTATTAAGAAAATTTCTACTCACTCTACATACCACCCACAGATCCCACCTTCTCCCTCCTCCCGTCTCCCAGCCCTCCCTCCCAAGCCATCCCACATCCCCACATCCCCCAAATCAAGGTCTCCCATGGGGAGTCAGCAGAGTCTAGCACACTGAGCCTAGGGAGGTCCAAGCCCCTTCCCACTGTACCAAGGCTGTGCAAGGCGCCACACCACAGGTACCGGATTCCCAAAAGCCTGCCCATGCACTGGGGATGGATCCCGATCCCCCTGCCTGGGTGTTCCCCAAACAGTTCGAGCCAAACAACCATCTTCCGTATCCAGAGGGCCTAGTCCAGTCCCGTGGGGGCTTCACAGCCACTAGTCTACAGTTCATGGGCTTCCAATAGTGTGTGTGGCTGGTCATCTCTGCACTTCTTCCCATCATGATCTCAATGTTCCCTGCCTGCAGAATCCCTTCTCTTTCTCATCAATGGGATTCCCAGAGCCCAGCCTGGCACCTGGCTGTGGATCTCTGCATCTGCCTCCATCAGTCACTGGACAAAGGCTCTATGATGATAGTTAGGGTAACCGCTAGACCAGTCACCAGACTACACCAGTCCAGGCACCCTCTGGACCACTGCCAGCAGTCCAAGGTGGGGTCATCCTTGTGGGTTTCTGAGAGCCTCCCCAGCACCCTGCCTCTTCCTTTTCCCATGATGTCCTCATCTATCATGGTATCTTCCTCCCTTCCCTCCCACTCTGTCCCTGTTCCATCTCGACCCTCCCACTTCCCTATGTTCTCATTCCCCACTCCTCGCCCCCTTGATGTTGCTTGTTTCAAACTTAGCAAATTTACCCATTTGAAACAGAAAGCATGGCTGTCACGGATCATTCCTCAGCCGTTGTAGAGCAAAGCATTCAGTGCAACAACATCTCCTTAAAGCAACAATGGACAAACCTGCCAATTTCCCCCCATTTTTTTTTTCTGATCTTTCTCATTTGTTATGTGTCTGAAAGGCTCAAGATTCCTGAAGTGGGTTTTGGAGCTCTCTCCTCTATGGAGCACACATGAAGGTGAAGGTACTCGTCTTCGTATGCTGCATTAGTTCTCTGGACCCAGTTGAAGCTGAGACAGAAGTCATTCACTCCTCACATGCTGCAGTGAGCAAATCTGATTAGATAGTTATGCACCTTTAATCTGTCCCTTCCCTGGAATATTAAATGAGTTCCTTGGGCCTGCCATCTCCTGAAACCACAGAGAGTAAATCCGTCCTTCATTAGGAACCCTAAAATAATGCTGATATGTCTACATAGTTCTTGGAGGTAGTGATGTGGAGGGCAACAGACATGTTGGAGGGTTTCAGCTCTCTTTGTTGAGAGCAACAATATACAACAGAAACCTTCCCCACTCCTTGTGTTTCTATGTGTAGGACAACAGAGGGAGAATACATTTCAAAGACATTGAGAGGCAATACTGGGATTCTTTCTGTAACCAGCATGCTTCTGTGTTTTACAGTGACATATTTTCCCTAAAAGGCTGTACTTACCCCCTTTCAAGAGAGTAATGCATATCACACGCAACCACAGATTCGATGGGATATAAGAAATTATGTCCGATGCTCATGCTTCAGGGTCAATGAGATAGCTCTGTGGATCTGGCTGGGTTCCCTCATGTGAATGAGGATTGGGTAGATTTGAACGGATACAGATGTACTTAGGCTGGCTTTCTGGCTCTGTTTCCTTTTCTGCACAAACAGGGAGGGGAGCAAAGATGAGCAGAAATATGCTGCGATTCCTGAGGTCTAGGCTTGCATTGAGCATACCATATTTCCATCTGGGGACCCTGTGTTTTTTATTTGCTAAAATTTCAACTGTAGGCATTATTTTACTGACTATATGGCTGATCCCAAAGTAAGAGGGCAGAGAGATAGCTTCATTCACTATGGAAGACCATGCAAGTTACACAAGAAAAACTTAGAAATAGAGCAATGAGAACAATCTAGCCCGTGGACTACTTGGTGAACTTTTATTTATTTATTTATTTATTTATTTATTTATTTATTTATTTATTTATTTATTTATTCATTTATTCATTTGTTTGTTTGTTTGTTTATGCTAAGAACCATCATATCTTCATGTTCTCTGTACTTGTATTACTAGCAATGATCATGAGTTTTATTTTCAGGAACAAAATCTTGCCTGTATAATACATCATGGAAGGAAGTTAATAGGTACATACCCTTATTAAAGTGACCTATGTTCTCACAACAGCCTTATAATGCATATGAAGGTTCCTGTTTTAGCAACACGACACATTTCTTCACCTTTCAGTACTTCATGGTTCCGAAAAGTCCAAACTATAAATGTTATCTCTAAAACCATCAGGATATAGTTAGAGGAGATGAGAGGGAAGGGATGCAGTCTGGAAGGGGAAGAGACTGGAAGAAAAAAGTCCAGAGCCAAACAGTCAGATGGGGTGGAGGACTGGCAGGAAAAGACACAAGGAACAGCAGGAAGAAGCCAAGCAGGATGTAGCTCTGGTCAGGGTTCTGATTTGTGTAATCATTTGTATCAGTGCTGATGCTCTTAGTTCCTTGGCTTGCTGGGAGGACGGGAGAGACTCCCGATCCAAACCAGTTTTAGAGACAGTGAACTCGTTCTTAGCTGGTTCCTTTCGAAGTCGAGATATATGCTCGTGTGAAGAGCATAGCTTCCTTTGCTAAAAGTAAGGGTGGTAAGAAAATCTTAAGTAAAATTTAGTTCCACATAATTATTAAACCATTTTTCTCAATTATATTTAAATTTAAGATTAAGATTTCTAGTCACTGGAGATAAGGAATGTAAACAATGTATTTGATTCATATTTTTGAGTTAAACACCTCTGTAAATAATGTAGAATATTCCAGGATATTTTGGGATATTCAGAATCTCAAGTATACTTTTGTTAAGTGAAGTAACTCAGTTTTTATGATATGTGAGTGTTTGTTTCAAGGAAATAATGAGATATGAAAGAAGAAAACAAGCTAGTCTCCTGCCTTGACTTTATTACTTCTGAAGCAGCAAATATTCATTGGCTTGAGGGTGAATTGTTAAGTTTCTATGAAAAACTAGAGTATGTGATGATGGGGGCTGATGATGTTTATCTGACAAATGCTTTTAAGATTATCCACACGTAAAGAGCCAAGCAAACTTTCAAGGATATTGCATGTTTCTTAAGAACATAGGAAGCCACTGTGTCTTTCCTGTTTGCTCTGTGCTCCTTGGGAAGTTTTCCTGTATTTCTTTAGTTTTTTTTTTTTTTTCTTTTTTTTCTGCTCTGAATTAAAATGCTGGGTTGAGAAACCACTCAATATATCTGTTTTAAAACCTTACTTGGCTCATTAAAATGTGCATTTTAATAGTTATATTTTGTACAGCTTAGATGTACGACCCTAAATATTTAAAGATAGTAGTGTATCAGATCTGGTATATTGATGGAGCAGAGGGAATATTTAATACAAAGTATGAAATTTTTACAAGTTTTACTAGTAAAGGATAATTATCTATACATTTTTAGAAACCAATATTTGAAAACAGTGCCTTTTATTTTCACAGCTTGTAGTCTGAGCTGATTCTTCAAGTACACCTGTGTGGCACAGGCAAATCATGTCAGTGTTGAGAAAATAATGACTGAGCCCGTGCCGTCCTGTCGGCAACCTTCAGGACCTGAGTAGGAACCCGAGGTTCACGTGTCCAGGCTAGGACTTCTGCAGTGTAGCATGATTGTCAAGGCAGAAATGACCGGCTAGGACTAGGAATAGGGTTTGCAACGAAGAGGGAGACACCTTCTTTTCGAGAGCTAATCAGAATTTAACTGGGGAGACTGAGAAGGTACGAAACGTTTGCAGTATAGTTTAGTAAGGACAACTGCAAGAACTACACAATTAGGTACTACCTTAGACTATTTTGTGTCTCCATAACATAGTATTTGTGGTTTTTCTTTCTGGAAGTCCAAGGGCATCATGCCAATGTCTATTCAGCTTTTGGTTTGGAGCTGTATGCTGCTTTAACACAGGGCAGAAAATAGAAGGCAAGTAAGTGAGCACTTGTCAATGAAGAGAAAGGGGGCCAGATTCTGACAACTGAGAAGCATTGATCCACGTATGAAGACAGATCCCCTGTGACATCAAATGCCTCCTGGAGTCTCCGTCATCTCTCCACACACTTACACTGGCAGCACAACTCAACATGATGCTTCATGGGGACAAAATGTATTTAATCATAAGTGGCTCTAAGGGAACAATGGGCAGTTCTGTTAGGAGCGGGGAAGGGAGAAGTCGGGCCTTCTCTGTTTAGGAGAAGAATCTCAGGTCCAAGGCAATATTTTCTTCCAATGTCTGTGTATGTGGAAAAGGAAGCATTCTTTCTGCAGTTAGAAAAGGAATTACATTGAGGTTGCTAAAGAAACAAGAAACTAGCTGAGCAAGAAACTGTGGCGATTGGAGAATTTAGGGTCATAAGGAAAGGCAGCAGGAGTACAGCCTGTAGCGAAAGATAACTGGAAACCTTAGACTCCACTTGGAGCTTCAGAAAGCCCTGTGAGAGATCACATTGAAGAGATGCTGTGTGATCTGTAAGGAGGCATGTTGGGTGAGGCAGCATCTGCCCTGTTACAGGAGCACACTTGCCTTACTTAGGTGCTTTCTATAGGAAAGACTTCTACGCCATCAAGGATGAGCCAGGCATTTACATGACTCCCCCTTTCCCCCAGTTTTATTTTGTTCTTTTACTTATATTATTATTAGAGCCAAAATAGCAAATGAAAATGTTATACAAAGGACCCGAATGAAGGCTGAGGTAAAAGATGAATGTATCTGCTCATGAAGAAGGAAGCAGAGGAAGACCAGTGGGAAGGGATAATAGTAACCCCCTGCTCCCAAACTGTCTAATATTTATTGTGCCAGGGTGTCTTGTTTTTCAGGGCCTTCTCTGTCTCATGGGCTTCTCCCACATAGTCTTATTTTTAACCTCATTTTGTTCTATCCACCCCTTGATTACGGTTTCTGTGGTGACTTCCAAGGTCCCGTTTCTTCCTTCCTTTCCTCTTCCTTCTTATATGTCCTCTGCTTCTCCTTCCTTCTCCCTCTCTGGATGATCTACTTCTCCCCTTGGATGAACATATTTCCTGTGGACAGTCATTGACTCTGCAAACATTTTTGACTCCTTCTGAGTGCCATGCACTCTAAGAGTTCAAGATACCCTTCCTCGGCTTTACAAATACTTTTGTATCTATCTATGTGAAACCCCATCCACCTTCCTATCTTCCAGAATTAATGACTACTCAGAAACTCACATATATAAATTGCCTTAAATTCCTTTTATAGATTTATCACAAATGTGTGTGTTTTACAATACCTTGTGCCTAGAGGTGTGGCTTAGTGGTACAGCACTTGTTCAGTATGTGCAAGGCACTGAGTTCGATTCCCAGCAGGGCAAAAATAAACAAAATTTTAAAATAAAATAAAGAGTTAAGGATACAATTGCAGCCTATTTCATGGTTTTACGCTTGTGAATTTTATTTCCAACTGGCAATAATCCACTGAAGCAATTAAAAATATTATTGTAGAAATGTAGATTAACATAAAATATGTGTTCTGACGATGATGAATGGTTAGCAAAGGATGAGCAACTGCTTGAGACCTAGCTGGAGTGATCGCTATTTCCTGCCCCTCTTAACCTGGAGGGAGTGTCTGCTTCCACATGGAATTGGGATAACACAATTGATGAGAAAATAATTTTCCACATACAACATTGGGTCAGATGCATTTATAATGTTCTCTAAGATGGCAACTATTGGTGGCAGAAAACCTGCTCAAGGCAGGTGTTGCCAAGAGGAAAGAACCAGGAAGTACCCCTTTGTCCCACTGGGTCTTTGGGGCTCCCAGAAGTTGCTGTGAATGGGATCATTGCAAGCGGGCTCCTGGGCCTTGAGGGGTATCTTGGCTGATTTCTGCTTGGACTGGAATTATTTGCTAGTATGAGTAAAGCTTCCCAGAGCAATAACTGGGGGAATATCTTAAGATCATTCATGAAGCCAAAAGCAGATGCCTTTGGTGAGGTTGTACAGAAGGACCTTCTTTGCATCCATCAAATTCCACTTGAAATGCAGTTTGCAAAATTATTTGGTTTGGAAATACACAAGAAAGCACATTTTAAATTTCCATATAGCTTTTATTTTTAATCCATCGAAGGATTTAAAAATTAACCTAAAACCCTAACTTACCAGGGCTATCCCTTATGTATTCAGACAATATGACCACCCTTCAAAAAAAGTCCATGAAAACCAAAAAGAAAAAGAAAAAGGTGGCATCTCCTGAACCATGGCCTAAATGTCTGGGTATTTTTGTGATCATGCTGTTTAGCATTCTTTTTCTTTTTAATTTAAGACACCGTCAGGGCTTTTGTTCTGAAATTACCTCTCATGAAAGCAGCTGGAGGCCTGCTACACAGAAAAACACTGGACTTTGTAAAGTTCACCATCCCCTTCTTATACCTTGTTAATATAGCCATTTATATACACCCCATATAGTCATCATTTCTCCACTGGGTCCCTCTCTCCCCTGAGGTACCTTTTGGTACCTGCGCCTTCAGGTAGTTACTAGGTCAGCCCTAACTCTGACAGTGGACTTGTTAGCTTGAGGTCCCTTGTTAGCTAGCTTGAATTCCCTTTTGATTGGCTTTATCAAGAAGTTGTCATCTAGTCTGAGCAGGAAAAGAAAACGAGTATCTATGATAGGAGTTTGAAAGAGAAAACAGGAGAAACTAACAGGAGAGTGGAGTGTAGCTTTGGTCAGTGGCAATATCAAAGTTGCTCACTCGAATGTACTGCTGATTATAGCTGAGAGAAGATGGGCAAACACTTACAGAAATGCTGTCCAGTATCCATGACAGTTCTCACTTAAATCTCAACACAACACAATTCCTGATTCACAGGTGAGAAAACGTAAGCTTTAAGTCACTCGGCTAGTCAGAGGCAGAGCCAGGATTTGAACCCTCCTTTGTGCCCCAAAGCTGGTCTTCTCCCTGTATACTGTGCACATCATACTCTGCACAGTGTCATTGCTTCTTTTGTTTAACAGCGTCCCAAGAAAGGACATGCTGAGGTAACTCCATGATTGCTACAAGTGTGACCTTCCCAAATAAAAATAACCAGGGGAAATACCTTCAAGGAAAGTGAGGAGAGCACTTCAAAGTCTCCAGGAAACTGGACTCTTCAGCTTGAGAATCGCCATCCACACTGAAAGTTAATCACTTCAGAATCCAAGTCTCTTATTCCTCCTAAGGTAGCCAAAGGAAGGGGGAAATCATTGTGCTGGTCTTTCTGTGCTTTTCCAGGAAGGACTGTGATGAATGATTGACAGATTCTACCCTTCAGGTCATCCTTCTCCCCTCTGGTAATTCCAACTCATCACAGGACTCACGAGAAAGCATCTTACTTGACAGTTTAGCAATGTGAAGATTTTGTTGTTGTTTTTGGGAAGAAAAGGGGGGATGGGGAGGGGAAGGGAGGGCAGAAAGAGAGAGAGAGACAGAGACACAGAGACACAGACAGAGAGAGACAGAGAGAGAATTCAAAGCTGAGTTCAATCTGGTTGGGTTCTAATCTCACATTTCTTAGCAGAGGCACATTTTTCTTTTGGATCTGAAAACACTGCTGGCTGCTATCTGCGGTAAGAAATACCGTCCTGAGGCAGATGCCTGTTTCCTCTGCCAGGCTGGTGTGGAAGCCGACCCTGTTTCCTCTTCCATCTGGACGCTGGGGAAGCAGCAAGGAGGTGTCAAGCATTCTGCCCCAAACATTCTTTCTCACTCTAGTACTCTCCTCCTATCTAACATCTTTTAAAATAGCAGCAAATGGTTCTGAAAGAGATAACTCAAGCCCGTGAAGCCAGGACAACGGTGGAGGAGGCGCTGTCTCTGAACTTGTGAGTCATGCTCATTCCGATATCCAGGCAAGCTTTGAACTACGCAGGCCTGGCTTGGACTCTCAGCGCCTAAGCATCTGTGCTGTGGACAGTGATGGAGGGTGCAATCTTGGAGTTTCATAGAAGACTCATTAACATGCATGTTAAACACCCGAAGTCTGAAGCGGAGGGATAGATGTTTCTCCACAGTTTCCATCCGGAAGTGGTCACTTAGTTTTGGCTGTGCCTACATCGCCCAGATCTGTCGTCTCAGGCAATGAAGTAGAACAGAGGAGGGTTCTAACGAAGGGGTGAGAAGGATGCTTCATCCGTGCTCCTTCTTATCCTCGACTCTGGGAAGACTGTGGTGAGAGAAGGGAAGGAGCTTCTCACACTGCTGCTGTTCCTCGATGACCAAAGTAGAACCCAAAGATGTTTTCTGTAGAGCCCAAATAGTTCAGATATTTTGAGCCATGGGTCTTTGTTACAACCTCTGAGCTCTCCCGCTGCTGAGTGAAAGTAGTTGCAGATATAACTATTCAAATTAAATTTTATGTTAAAAAAATCACACTGGTAAGATTTGGCACAAGGGCTACATTTTTCTGGTCTTTGACCAACAGATTTACCTTAGTTTTTTTTTTTTTTAGGTTAAACTACAAATGAATTCCTGAATGGCTGATGACCACTTGAGAAAATAAAGACTAGAATATTTCAGGACAGCCTTGTTAAAGAACTGTGAAAATATTTTTTATTTGTTTATTTTGTTTTGTTTTTTTCGAGAGAGTTTCTTTGTATAGCTTTGGCGCCTTTCCTGGAACTCACTCTGTAGCTCAGGCTGGCCTCCAACTCACAGAGATGAGTTGCCTGCCTCTGCCTCCCATGTGCTGGGATTAAAGCCGTGCACTACCACCGCCTGGCCCTGAAAAAATTTAAAACCAGGAAGAAGGAAGTAGATCTTTTGTTGTAGCTGGTGGTGACATTTTTAAGATAGAATCTTCTTGTATCATCCAGCCTGCCTCAGATTGTGATCCTCCTGCCTCAGCATTCTGAGTGCTGGGATTATAAGTGTGTGCCACTACAGTTATTTTTTTTTAATGGAAAACTAAACACTAGTCTAGATGACTATATAGATTATATAATTCTCTAGAATCTGCAGCTTTCATTGTCAATAAATTACATCTTTATATTTTTTTTAAAGATTTATTTATTTATTATGTATATAGCATGTATGACTGCAGGCCAGAAGAGGGCACCAGATCTCGTTACACATGGTTGTGAGCCACCATGTGGTTGCTGGGAATTGAACTCAGGACCTCTGGAAGATCAGTCAGTGCTCTTAACCTCTGAGCCATCTCTCCAGCCCTACATCTTTATATCTTGTAAACTACAGGAAAACTGATAGTCATTCAGTTATTCCTGTCCACAGAGATACAAGCAACCATTGTCTACCGGAGAGGTAATTGGTTCTGCCCTGATCTCCTCTTCTGTGTCTAGTAAGCCATGCCTTTTCATTCTGCCATTGCCAGGGCCCTGTCTGGGTTTCTGCACTTGGGATTCCACCTTTGAGTGATTCTGTTTTTGCTTTATTTCATTTATTATTATTGTATATATGGTGTGTGTGTGTGTGTGTGTGTGTGTGTGTGTGTGTGTGTGTGTGTACATGCATGTACACGCACACGTACTACTGGTTCCTGTGGAAGTCAGAGGTTTACAAGTTTGTTCTCTCCTGCCTCGATGCAGGTTCTGGCAACTGAATTCAGGTTGTCAGGCTTGCTCTGCAAGTGCTTTTACCCACTGAGCCATCTTGCCAGCCACCTGCACTAGGGATTCTCATTTGAGCTTGCTTTAGCGTTGTATTTGTTCCCTTATCACACAGCCAGTTAAAGATAAGTTGGATGGCTGATGATTTTATGTGTTCATGAGAATTACGATTTTGTACTTTGAAAATCAATTACCCCGGAGCATCTGGGAAAGGAGAGAGGCCACGGGGGACAGTGTGCTGGACACCTCTTCTGTACCTATCTGCCACTCCAGTTGCTACTGTTACTTCCTACTAGTACAATGAGAACACCTTACCTAGACCCGTACAGCAAAGCTGTCTTTTCCTGGCTACAGTTCCTTGACAGTGACTTTGGGATCGTTCCTACTCAGTTTGAAATGGTAAGAACTTTGGATCAGCCACAGGGCCAACTGGAGATGAGAGATGGGGGTGGGGAGTGGTGCTTCTGCTTTCCTGTCTCTTCCCTCTACTCCATTTACTGCAGCTCAGATTTGCATTTCATAAAGGCCTATAACACATCATGAGGGGATTCCTTCTCTGGCCTTCAGGGGAGCCAGCTTCCTAAAGCATTTTGGTTTTGCTTTGCCTGGTCTTGGGATCACAGCTCCAAGTACAGACCAGTAAGCTTCTGGCCTACTCCCTACTTTTAGAGAACACAAGCTATACCAGGAAAGACCTGAACTTCAATTATTTGCCTGGACAGGCTCTCACAGTGTTTGCTGGAGGGGACATTCACCGGTAGGAAGGCACCCAGGATTTGATCTCTGCTGGGACAGCTCAGTGCTGAAGGAGCATCTTCTGGGGTGATGGGTCCCTGAGGAAAAGGTGATTCCATGGGGTACACAAACAAAGGCTAATAACCGAGGAAGAATGAACTGGGAAGTCACTGAAGACACGCTGGGAAAACATAGTGTGGAGTCAGGATTTGAGTGGCTGCTGTACAAGATCCATTAGGCACATGGAGCAGACTACAAGACTCACAACCAAGAAGCTTGACTCTTTCAAGAGTTGTTTCATTTTACTATCAGGCTACCTGCCATTCTTGATCCTGGAGGATTAGGAATCCTTTGAATGAGTGGGCAGGACTTGGGTTAAGCAGAGGAAAGGAAGAGACAATATCTCTGCCCCTCCCCACAGTCATATGCCCCCACCCTTCTTCAAAGTCATACGCCCCTCCCCACAGTCCTATGACCCTCCCCTATCCATGGCTCTAAGCCTCCTCCCCTCCCCATGGGTGTACACCTGAGTTTGTCACAGGAACAGAAGGGGAGTTCTGTATTGGTTGAAAGATTGAAGGTTTGATTTGGACCAGATTGGACCCAACATCTGAAAATGAGACTCTTCTAATGCCTAAAAGTGACTGGGAAACTATTGAATCTGCCTCAGATATTGCCAAGGGTCAGGGAAGGGAAACCTGGCTGTACTTAAGGAGTCTTTCTCATGTTTATCCCACTTAATTAACTAGGTACAGCTCTTTAATATCTTCAGGTTTTTTTTGTATTTATCTTTAAAATTAACATACAATCTGTCTTACAGGTTTATGTATAAGGATCAAATGAAATGCCCATGGACGTATTGTATTGACTTACCAGAAAAGAGGACAAAGGCACGGGCCAAGCCTGCTGCGGCTGCTGGTAACACGGACCAGACATTTTCACTCCTCAAGAGGCTCTCAACCATGAGATAACTGGCAAGTGTCACATGTGACCAGTGCTTCCTAGTCACTCCCATTGTAAATATTCTGACCCAATTGTGGCTGTTCTTTAGGCAACTCAGTTAAATAGGTACCTTTTTTTAATTTTTTTTTTATAAATCAGTCCTATTTCTGATTCATATCTATTGGAGCAGCTGAACATTTCTCCATCATCTCCTGACTCCTCTGTGTAATTTTCCCTGTTACCTAAGACTATGAAGGCACATCCCACCAGGCTCAGAACGCTATTAACTGCCTGAAGTTGAGGCTGAGATATCCAATTTTTTTCTTTCTGGAATGTTTTACTCTTAGCAATTTAATTCTGGAAGCACATACATAAATTCTGCTTTAATTCATAAACTGTTATTTGTCACTCAATCAAAATGAAGGTGTCACATTAAAGATGAATTCACAGGATTGCCAGAAGCCCGCTTTTTGACAGAAGGAGACGTGCCTCCCTCTCTCACCGCAGAACTTCTGACTTAGGCTTCATTTGTTTTATTTTAACTCAAAAAATATGTGCAACAAAGCATTTGGTCTGAAGACTATGCCCAAGTATGACTTCAGAAGGCTTTCTAAAAATTCTGTTACTAATAAGAAAGTGTTCCTTCCCTTCTCACCAGTGTCACTTAAATTTACTTTGTAAAAATCTCCCAGGAAAGATCTGGATACACTGAGGCATGCGCATAACCTAAGCAGTGAGAGGCCAAGGCAGAATGAACTCCAGTTCAACGTCAGTCTGGGCTATGTAGTGAAGATTGGGGGGGGAGAGAGAGAGAGGGAGAGAGAGAGAGAGAGAGGGGGAGGGGGAGAGGGAGAGAGAGGGGGAGAGAGGTGGCGGGGGTGGGGGGCAGAGAAGGAAGGAAGGATAAAATTTCTCCCATGGTATGGGTTAATTGTATTAATTATCTACAGAACTTCTCTGTCTGACTCCACGATGCACAGGGTGTCTTCAATACTAGCAATAGCCCATCCCTACTAGGCATACTCCAAAAACATGTCTGTTTCCTTTGGGAAAGGGAGGAAGTCCCTGCAATGACCTGTGTCTCTGGGTGATGATGTGAAGCATCTTCAGTGGTGAGTCTCAAACAGGCCTGACCTATAGAAAAGTGCTAAAAGCACAAAATTTTGCCTCAGTAAATTCCGATTATTTTAACTTTGTTTTTCTATCTCCAGCTACAACTCCGCTGTCCCCTGCCCAGCTGCTCATGGTGACTTGCTGTCTCGTGTGTCTCACGCAGTTGATAGTCACTGTTAACACAGAGCAGTCTGATCTATATTGAAATGGCTAATGATTTACATATAGTTTAATGCCATTAGTTATATAAGTAATTAACTATGTTCTTATTTTTATATATCTTCTACTGTTTTCATATTATTATAAATTATAGAATTTTTTGCGAAGTATTTCATTGATATAGAATGGAACACCAAAGCTGAATATCTCCTTTACCTTGTTTTTCACTGGTTAGCCACACACATCTTTTCTGGAAGAAACCCCTTTACATCAGAGATCGGTGGTCCATTCTCATTTATTGTTGTTGGTTCTGACTTCTTCTTTGCAATTGGCTTCATGTTTATTAGTATGCCTACCAGAAAATAGAAAATGTCTACCTGACGAACAAGTTCAGAATGACACCACTTGGTTGCAAATATGTATAAGCATATTAAAGGCGTATTTTTGTGGAGGGTAAAGAGCCATCCCCTACTTGAATTCTGGCTCCTTTTGAGAGTGCTCAGTTAATTATAACAGGCCAATAGCTCCCCAGTTACCATGGCTAACTTGAAGCTGACTGTCATACAAATTGGCTTTACAGATCATAGCATTGGATATCAGACTTTCAGAAAGATTGTTTTCAAGACTTTCCTTCTGTGCTAGGAGAAAGAACTGATCGGGAGAATAAAAATGAGGTGGAGAATCTGAAGTGACACCAAAATGAAGGCCTGTGTGCTGTGAGAAGCATTCAAATAATTTTTTAATGAACTAGTTTCTTTGACTTATTTTAAAACCTGTAGGTAGGGGGAAATGAAAGCATGACAGGAATATAATAGATAGGAAAAAAAATTAAACAAGATTCTGTGCCATTAGTTATGACTGACAAGGAAAAGATAATAGCCAAAAAGCAAATGGACTTTGTTAGCAGAGGGAGATAATGATGATGGGGCTGTTACAGATACATCAGGGAAGACGCAGATGACAGGGTCTGATTTTTTTCTTCAAGTTCAGTGATCTCCAGAGATGGACATAAACACAAATACCTCTAAAATGGCTCTGATGTTGATGTTTAATTCTGTGTTTACCTGAGACATGGTGAAGGGACGTTCAGGTCACCAATGAATAATGAAGGTTTTTGCCAACATGGCTGCTAAAAACATGCAGTCAGTGACAGTCAATACTTGAGAAATTTGAACTTAAATTAGCAAACCTGGCTGACATGCCTACTCTTGGGTGACATGAACAACAGCTAATGTGTTTTTGTTGTTGTTGTTGTTGTTTTGTTTTCAAACCACTTAGGATCCATAATTTTTATAAAACATTGTGTTGATTTGGCATGTGGGGCTGGTGAGATGGTTCAGCGGTTAAGAGCACTGTCTGCTCTTCCAGAGGTCCTGAGTTCAATTCCCAGCAACCACAGGGTGGCTCACAACCATCTACAATGGGATCTGATGCCCTCTTCTGGCGTAAAGACATGAAGACAGAGCACTCACAAGTAAAAAATAAATTAATTTTAAAAAGTTTGATTTAGCATGAACTAAATATCCAAATGTAATGAGCTCTGCAACTTCCACCTTTCAAAGAATGAAAGCAGGGAGAGTGGGAAAGTATTTGAATGTATGCTCTGTGCCTTGGCTTGCTCCTCATCACTTACCTCAGACCAGAAGGTCAAGAATCAGAAAAGATCTGACACAGTTCCTTACTTAATGTGAGTTTCAAATAAAGAAATATAAATAAAGAGACATGTTTTTCCCCCTAGGTCCTGCCCACCTTTAGGAAAAGGGAAAAGGTATTTTGTTTCCTGAAGTAAAGGACCCAACATGACAGGTTGTCTAGTCTCCAAAGCATATCTCGATGGAAGGATCTATTAGAGACTGGGCAAATAATAGTAGAACTTCTATTTTATTAATATGGTAATACAATATCTGAAATAAATGAATTGGTCACTAAAGAGTAGCTCATTGGTAAGCACTGGCAGCCTTAATCCAATGTTTTACCAAAAGAGGGTGATGAGGGAAGACTTCCCATTTGTTTGCGTTCAACATTCTACTTTTCACAGCTGACATTTCAGGTAGTTTTCCAAATAACTGTACCTGGTTTGCAGCTGCACTTAGTAACAAATGGACTGAGATGTCAAAACCTGACATTTTATCTATCCCCAAATGAGTTCATGTTTAGTCGTCTCAGAGATAAAAAGAATAAAAAAAATCAGTCATTGACTTTGGGGACAGAAAACTTGGAGATAACCAAGAAACCCTTTGACACACAGATTTGCACTCATAGCAAGGGTCTAGCTCTGGCAGGACAGACCCACCATGGTTTATAGAATGCTTGCAAGTTTGTCTCACTTTATCTTAGACTTTAAAGTTTTAAAATTCTGCAAATATGTAATATTTATACATTAGAAGTGCTTGCTAAAAGTATTAAGTGCTGAATAAAAAATGGAGAGGTCTGTAGGAGAACAGATACTTAAAAACAATTCAGGGACACAGCTCAGCAGTACAGCACTAGCCTATCTGGCTCAAGGTTCTAGGTTCAAGCCCATATTAACAACAACAAAAGAGCTGGGATGGTGATTGTCCCAGGAGGGTTCCCTCATGTTTAGGAGAGCTGCTTACCCTGTAGTCTTTATTTAGGTAAACATCTCATATGTCTTTTCAATTTCCAAATTACTTTGTCTTTTATGAATTCTTCTACAATTTGATCACAGGATTTCCTCTGTTCTTCTATGGCATGGAAATAAACAAAAGCTAGCCAGAGCACAGCACTGCAGAGCTTGTGGTGGCCAAGAGAAACAGCCATTCACTTGTTTGGTGAGAGATGCACAGGCAGCTGGAAGAATGGGAAGCTGCTGGAGTGGAAAGTGGCGAAAGCTCCATGGATGGCCTGATGGGGGACTGTGGCAAGAAGGAGAGCATTTATGTGGTTAGGGGACACACTTGGTTTCTTTGCTTTGGTCCTAAGTTGCAAATATGAGAACAACAAATACACTGTTTACATGTTCAGTTATTTTCTAACCATCATTTGTTAAACAATACTGCTGGAAAACATGGCATTCACATTGTCATCAGGTATTATAAGAAATTTAAAGGTGGTTTGCAAACACTGACAATCGAAGTGAAGGATTTGAGCATTCTCACATTTTGGTATCTGTGTAGGGTTCTGGAACCATCTCCCACAGATAATACAGGATTATCATATTTAGTCTCAGTGTCTACTTATTTTTATGATGATTCTTCTTAAAAATATTGCACTAGAACTTTGTTTTCAAAATTTGTGGAAAGTTAAACAAAGTGACTTAAAATAATTTGAAGACCCTCTCTGCAAAGTGAAGAAATGTGGATGCCACACTCTGGGCCCTGCTGTGTCTGTGTTAATTCTGCCTTTCTCTTGGCATTTGGGGAAAAAGAACTAGAACATTTCAAAAGGAAGGGGCTGTGCTTCAATGAGGACTGGGCTCTTTCTAAGGTTAACCTTGTGTAGAACAGGTGAGCTAAACCCACACAATAATAATAATAATACTAATAATACTACTACTAATAATAATAAAATAAAAACTTCATAAAGCAAAAGCAAAAAAGGCAACAAGAAGCAAGCCACAAGCCTCAGTGTATTCCACCCTGGGTGGAGAATACAGGAAGGAGATTCATTCTAAGAGGAAAATCTTTCCCATTTTCTTGGAAACAACTTAGGAAATCGAAGTAAAAAATCATATTCCTTATAAAGAAAGGAAAACATGTTTGAAAGACCAAATTTGATGTCTATTTAAATCACTACACAAGGTAGTTCTCAAATAAATATTTATCAAAACTTTGCAAACACATTAAGAGTTTTTAACCCTTGGTGATTTGAAGGAGACTAGGAACAAATCAAAGAGTGAAAGTAAGACGAAAGGATCAGCTGGAGTCCTGAAGCCCAAAGCAATAGCACGGTTTCTAGGTATGTTTTCTTCTCTGCCTCCCTAGTAAGGAATTTTAAATTAAGATGTAAATAAACAGAGTTGTATCCCCACCCCAATTTCGTTCTTTTTCCTTATAATGTCTTGTAGAACATTCTGTCTAGAAAGAAATTAAAGGTCTGTAAATCCCTCCCATCATTCTACCCCATTTGTTTTAATGTTTATCTCTCTTAAGTGTGAAAATGAGGGGAGAGGCAGTAGTTCATCTTCCACAAAGCCTTACTGAGCTCTGCTGCTGTATATCCAAACTCCAGATTGTGCTGGATCCAGAATTAAGGGGAAATGGCCTGATTAATCATTTAGTTACACATGCCAATAAAGATAAACAGCTGTCCCTTAGTGCCTTGGGCTGATTGGTTCCAGGACACACAGTCCCCAGATACCAAAATGCCTTGCTTGTGACTGACACCCAGCCCTCCAGCCCTGACATCGTCTTTAGATTACTCGCAATGCCTACTGTGATAGTTCTGCAATACAAATGGTTGTTAGACTGTATTGTTTAGGAATCATGACAAGGAAAACCATCTGCATGTGTCCAGTGGAGATAATTGTTTTCCTCAAATATTTTCAGTTGGAATTTGGTTGGATCTTTGCATGTGGAATGCATGGGTACAAAGTATTGGCTGCACACACATTTTATTAAGGATTCCCTGATTCCGAGGGTCATTGAGCATGGGGTTCAGTGGTTGACATCACACAGAAGAAAAGCGGGAGGTGTGTGTTTATTGAGGAAGCACATGTGCAAAATGCTTCTATTATTTGGGGAAACATAGTAGATTTTTTGAGTAAATATGCTTGTTATTTAATTTCAACATAAAGTCATTGAGCACAGTATGAATCTTACATTTGTTGGTACTTTTCATTTGAGTACTCCTCTGACCCCCTTTGTTCTTCAGCATTAATTCTAGCTACTCTGGAAATGTGGAGGGGTAATAACATTGACTATCCTTGTAAATTTGTTAAGCAACCACTGTTAGATCCTTCTTAACACACAGCTACCCATAACTTTTCATAAATGGACACCTTTATCATCTCTAAGGGTGTGGCCAAATATCTATTAGTTGCCATGGAAACAAAGCCTTCTCTATGGGCTAGATATTTTCTCACTTGCAGCTCCTTGACAGAGTGGTCATGGGCAGAATGAAGGCTGTCTGATGTGTCAATAGCCTTGTACTACAAGAAATCTCATTACCAAGGCATGAGGTGGGGAGATGAGGTGGAAGGGAGACATGAAAACAAACAAACAAACAAACTCAAAAAGCGAATTCCACAATTTTGATCTGGATATATATATAGACCCTATCAAACTTTCTGAGTGGTGCTTTTCCCAAGAGCCAATAAACATTTAGTCTCTACTCAGTCTTGTCAATCTTAAAACCAAAGGCAAATATCAACAAACCAACCATTTGAGTATCCTTTTATTGACATTGCCCTTCTCTCCTTCCCTTTCCACAAGTCAGTGCTGATTTCCTTATGTACTCCTGCTGCACTCAAGACTCTCCCATCCCATTTTCTGTGTTTTGAAAAACAGGCTACTTTTCAATTAAAAATGAAGGCACCAGAGAACTCATACTCTGTCCATTTTTCAGTCTCTCTGCTCCTTGGATGTCTAAGGTCCCCACCTTTGTAACACACCTCTGCTGATTCTCTGTGAGCTCTGAAGTATAGTTTAAATTTATTTAAATTTTGAAACTTCTCTTATGGTCTTGAAAATTTTTCCTTCCCTACTGAATATTTTTATCTTATCCAATGATAAACCATAAGTCTGATTTTGATCCTATGGAAAGGACACATCCAGGAACATAGGGAATGAAGCTCACTTACAGCGATAGATCATGAAAGGTGTCTTGCTTAAATCCCTCTCATTTTACTAAGTCATGAGGAATTCTAAAATTCAGCCTAGCCTGGAAATTTTGAAAAGAGAACCCATGAATATCCAGAAGATTAATGATAAGTATTTTATATGTTACAATATAATTAGTATCATTACCCTAGACCTCATCTCATCCCATCTATGTTAAACAATTTGCTAAACAGTGCAACCACAGCTAATATTTAGATTGAACTTAACTAAAATACTCTAAGTAAGACTGCTAAGAGCATCTTGGCACGTAGTTTCCTGAACTGAAGATTATAAAAAGAGATTTCCATGTAGTTCCTTAATCTTCTTTTTATTTTGTTGAATTTTGAAAATATACATCATGCCTTTTTTGGTGGTGGTGTGTTTTTAAAAACCCAACAAACATTTGTTTCATTATAATACCAAAGGTTAATGAACACTCTCTATTCCCTATACTTTCCTATTTTTGTATTTTATTTGTCTGTATTTGAGCATGCTGATGAGATTTAAGTTCTTGTTTATTCAATTTAAAGTTCATTCTCTCAATTGAAAATTAGTCAATTAGCTAGTATGGCAGTTTAATATTGAAATGATTTAACATCAAGAAATGAATATAATTATGTGATTACTTATTGTGCATATTTTCTGAATTACATATAAACTAATAGATATTATATTTTCCCCTAAAAGATAATACTTATGGATAACATGAAAATGTAAATCAATTTATATAAAAGTAAATTTAAATTATACTTTGAATCATTTATAAAATAAAAGAATTATTATTTCAGATTTGTTTTTATCTTTGAGCATATCTAATAAAAATGGTTAATTCTCATGCATTTCTTTTTAAAGCAATTTATATTTGGAGACATCGAGAGGGAAAGTGAGTAATTTTTATGTTTCTTCTTATTATGTATTACTATTATTATTATTTTTTTTTTGAGACAGAGTCTCACTATGTAGCCTTGGCTGTCCTGGAATTTGCTGTGTAGATCAGGATGGCTTCAAACTCATAGAGATCTGCCTGTCTCTTCTCGAGTACTGGATGTGCAGCACTACTTCTCACCATATATTTCATGATTGCCAGTATTGTGGGGACAAAGAAATAAATGAGTTCTCACTGTATTCAAAGGATAATATAGATGAAGACAAAGGTAGTAACAATGAAATTTATCCAAACCTCAACTTAATGGAGAAATGGGTCATGTGAATTTATAAGTAATACTTGATAATTATGAAAACATTTTAAAATTTCACCATGAGACATAACTTGGTAAAGTTTAGAGAGAATCATCCCAAAGACTATATTTGAGAAAAATGTCTTTTTTTGGTTGTGGACTCGGGAGTGCTGGTATCCCTGAAAGGAAAGCATGGCAGCATTCTTTCCCAGCTTCCCTTGGTAGTTAAGGTGGAGGACTCAGGAAGGAACATGCAGTTCAAAGCTTTCTTCCATGGAGAAGCTACACTGCTCTACACTTCTTACATATACAGCCATACAGGCTCCCAGAATGCTACTCTAGTTTGGTAATTCTGCAAGGAGTTTCTACACATTCAAGAATCTCACAATTAATGCCATTAACCACAAGTATTTCACAATCTGTAAGTTCTTTATATCAGAGTTCAGAGCATACAATTCCTGGTGAATGGATAGTAACATTTTTCCAGAAACACAAAATCTGAGAGCAGTTACTGTAATTTCAGCAGAGGTGCCATGCCATGTATGACACAAACATGTAACTATAAAAGGCACATTTCACGTCATTTGAGTAGAAATGTAGACTTAGCTATACCAGAGACTACTCTGGGGAACAGTCCATGGAAGACAAACAGGCTAGAGAAGAGATTTGATACAGAGAGCCAGTTCAGGCTGAGGCTTGCCACATACAGAGGAAGGCAGCGAGGAAAGAAGACCAAATGTTGCACAGCAGCATATGGAAAACGTGAGTTACTGGAGCACCACAACCACAAACAAGAAGAGTATTTCTATCAGGAGTGAAAGCAAACTACATAGGAACAGTACTTAAATTTGCAACAGCAAAAAATGTATAAGGGAGACTAATATATTAGGTTTTGAAGAAAACTGAGTGGGATTTCAACTTCTGGCAAAACATGGAAGGCTGAATGATGTAAGAATGGTAATAATAACTTTGTGACAGGGCTAGGTTTCCTCCTTCTTGTCCCTGCTGCAGCCATCTAAGGTCTGACTCAGAGCTGACCCCAAACCCCTTCTCATGGGAAGGTCTCTAAGAAAATTACCCAACCCTGTCCCAGAGACCCAAGCTGCCTCAGCTAACTGCTAGTTTTTGCTTCTGCTTGCTTGCTCTATTTCCCCGGGCAACTGCCAACCAAGGATATGGTTTTTGCCTTTAAAAGATCCATACAGAAGGCACTTGGGGCTGTCTTGTGAGAACTCTTTTTGTACAGACAATTGCTGGCTGGCTTAATTAAGTCTCTCAACGTCAGACTCCGGTTTTATTGAGTGGTTCTTGGGATCTTTGCCCCATGACGGCTTGGGGGCTATAGAGTAGAAGAACATTCTTAACAAAATGCAATAAACATATTTGTAAATGGAGTTGTGAACATTCAAGCAAAAGAAACACTGGGTCTGATGAGGAGATCACTGAGGAGGGTGGGGGAAGTGACTTGTCTACTTGACCTGGAGGTAGGGCGTTGGTTCTGAAGCTGCTGGATATGTATTTTAATATTGAAAGCTGAATCTCAACCATGAAAGGAGAGGATATGAAAGATCAACTGAGTATCTATCTCCACATGTAAGCACCTGGAAGGAATGGCCCAAATAAAAAGCAGTATTGGGTAAAGAAAACAACCATAAGGAAATGCAAACCAAGCCATCTGCCAGCCTAGAAAGGTTTGATAAAAACATTGTATTTGTGATTTTGACTTGGATTCCAAATGGAAGAAGCAAGACCTTATGATTATAAGTGTCTTCAAATGGGCTTATTACAGTATTTGTATAACTTACAATCTGTGAATCAAGGATATGATGAAACTGATTAGTGCTTGTCAATATCTCTTGGTGGCCAAAAGAACAGTAAACATGAAATTACTTTATTTTTTAGATTCATTTATTCTATTTTTATGTATATGAATATTTTGTCTGCCTGTATGTATGTGCATCACATGACTATTTGGTGCCCATGGAGATCAGAAGAGGGCATTGGATCCCCTGGGACTGAAATTACAGATGGTTGTTGCCATAATGCTGGTGCTGAATCTGGGTCTTCTGCAAGAGCAGCCAGTGCCCTTAAATACTGAGCCATCTCTCCCCAGACATAAAATTCTTATAGTGGAACACAGTATCACACTCTCTCTTCTGTAATCTCACTGTGTTAGTCAGGGTTATCTAAAGGAACAGAACTGATAACATGAAAACATGTACACACACACGCACATACACACACACACACACACACACACACACACACACACACACACACACACTGCATGTCCCAGCAGCCCCAATCTAGTGCTGGAGTCCAGAGAAGTCCTACAGAACGTTCAGTCTTCAGTCCCTAAAGAAGTTGGTTTGAATACCAGTGAACAGGATAGATGAATTTGCCAACAAGAGTGAGGGCAAGCAAGCAAAAACCAAAAAGCTTCTTCCGTCTTCCATGTCCTTTTATGTAGACTGACACCAGAAGGTATGGCCCAGGTTTAGGACAAGTCTTCCCACCTTAAATGATCCACTCAAGAAAATCCATCACAGGCCTGCCCAGCTGCTTGGGTTTTAGTTGATTCCAGGTGTAGTCAACTTGACAACCAAGATTAGTTATCACACTCAGTATAAAGTGCAAGTGAACATGGGTTTATAGTCCACAAATATAAAATATACTAGGAAAAGACATCCAGACAAATAATTAGTAGGGTTAACAAACAACTGAATTTCAAAACCCTCAGGAACTTGAGGAAATAAAGTCAACTTCAAATAACTTTAAGATGACTAAAATATATTCCACACTATTACACTTTATGAGACAGGAAAAGAACCTCAAAGGAACCAGGAAGCAAAGATTTGGTTTCTAAAAAGGAAGGATGCTCAGGCAACAAGCTTCCTGTACGTACCAGTAAAAGACATAAAAATGTTACAAATAGCAAGGATGAAATAAGAAATAACACAATAAATATAGGTATGTGTCCTAAATTTGGTAGTTAGAAGTCAATGGCTTAGCCGAGCTGTGGGGGCACATGCCTTTAATCCCAGTACCCAGGAGGCAGAAGCAGGCAGATTTCTGAGGTTAAGACCAACTGGGTCTACAGAGTGAGTTCCAGGACAGCCAGGGTTACACAGAGAAACCCTTTCTCAAAACAAACAAACAAACAAACAAACAAACAAAAAAACAAACTAAGTAAGTACAAAAGTAGGTATATGTTTCTTACCAATGACATTTATAACATAAAAGTTTGGGAAAGTTGAATAGAAAAAGAAATATAAAATTGTTAATTCAAAATAGGCCAGTGTAGCTTACTTACATGATTGGCATCTTTATACTCAATGTTAGTTTTTTATATAGCCACTTTCAGAAATCATGGCCAATTGATTTTATGCTTTCATAGTTTATCTATTTACTTATAGATTGATGAATTGTAGTTGTATATATTTTGGGGTCCAAAGTGATGGTCTGATTTTTAATACTGAGTGAAATGACTGAATAAAGCTAATTTGCATCTCAGTCACCTTACTATTTAACATTTTTTGGGATAGTAACATTGGAATTTGTTCTCAGCAATTTTGAAATGTAAAGTAGTTAATTATTAGCTTTGTCATTATGGGTTGTTTATATAAAAAATCAAATTTATTCTTCCTATCTAACTAAAACTTAATATTCTTTGATCATAACCTCCATCCCCAAACCTCTGGCAATCACGATTCTCTATGCTTTTGCAGCTTCAGTTAGCATCCCCACATGAGTGAGGTTATAGAGCACTTGTGTTTGATTGATTTTACATTTTCTATCTTCCCTGGCTCCATCTACGCTCTTACAGATGACCAAGCCTTTTTTTTTTTTTTTTTTTTTTTTTTTTTTTTTTTTCAAAAGCTGAGCAATCTTCTCTTGTAAACTGTATTAGTTATTTTCCTCATGGTTGGGACAAAACACCTCATCCAAGCAACTTAAAGGAATAGGTTCATTTTGGCTTCCAGTTCAAGAAGAAGTCTACCATGGTGAGGAAGGCAGGGCAGCAGCAACATGGTGGCAAGTGCCTGGGTCAAAAAGCAGACAGAGGGATGCTTTGGTGGGCTACCTTCTCTTTTTACACAGGCCAGAACTCCAGGCACGTTTAGCATTAGTCTTCCCATTTCAATTAACCTAATCTAGATAATCCCACACAGGCATGCCCAGAGTTTTGGATTCAAGGTTATCCCAGATCCTGTTATGTTGCCAATCAATGCAAATCATCCCATTTATTAATCTTTTAATGTGCATGTAGGCTGATTCCATGATGTGGCTCTTGGAATAGCACTGCAATGAAGATGAGAGTGCAGATGTCTATCTCTTTAGTGTTCTTAATATATATGTGTATGTATATATATGTATACAAACACACACACATATTATTGTAAGGAACTTGCAAAAATAAATCACATGCTAAAATTAACCTGAACTCAAATATATACATCTCAAATGCACTTCAGTATAGTTAGAATATCCATTCTGAAGCTGTGGAACTAAAAATTGATTTTACATTTTCACCATCAAATATTTACATATTTTTTTCGAGACAGCGTTTCTCTGTGCAGCTTTGGTGCCATTCCTGGAACTCACTCTGTAGCCCAGGCTGGCCTCGAACTCACAGAGATCCGCCTGCTTCTGCCTCCTGAGTGCTGGTGTGCTTATCCACCATCCAAACCTCAAAATTCCATGAGAGAGAACTAGAAAAAGAATTTGCTTTGTATGGTCTTTTACAACAGGTAAGTGTCCATTACCTGTATTCAGTCCTTCCTCATCCCCTGATAAGTATCCTTTTTTCTGCTTTCTACACTATATTACATCCACATGTACATTTTTTAAAATCACACATATAAAAGTATATGATCTGCATATGAGGGTGAATTGCAGTTTTTTTTTCTTTCTGAGGTTGTGTGACCTCACATTATTATACATTCTAAGTTTATCCATTTTCCTGAAAATTTTGTGATTTTATTTTCACTTGAAGCTTGACAGTATTCCATTTTCCATGTGGACCAGTTTTTCATTATCCATCTGTCTGCTGGTGGAAAGCTAGGTTGGTTCCATTTTTTCTTGTGTCTGTTGCTGCTTTATTCACTAAAAGGAGGATGTGTATATTTCTGCTTCATCCTTAACATTTTTATTTTAAGGATTTCTGGCAAGTACCTAGAAATGAGCTTGCTGGATCATACTATTCCTATTTTTTAAAAAGAGCTTTCTTATAATTTTCTGCAAAGGTGACACTAATTTACATCCCCACCAACAATGTACAAAGGTTATCTTCTTCACATCCACACCAGTAACTCCTTCCTGCCTTGTGTTTTCTCGACAATATCCATCCAACCAGGAATGATGACGGCCCATTGTGGTTCTGATCTGTATCTCCCCATTATCACTGACAGTGAACATGTTTATATGCATTTGTACACATATTTTACAGGTATTTGTTAACTATTTGTGTATCTTTTGAGACATTATTATTCATGTCCCCTTTCCACTGCTTTCTTTTTTTCTTTTTTTTTTTTTTTAAGATTTTATTTATTAATTATGTATACAGTGTTCTGTCTGCATGTGTCCTTGCAGGCCAGAAGAAGGCACCAGATCTCATTGCAGGTGGTTGTGAGCCACCATGTGGTTGCTGGGAATCGAACTCAGGACCTCTGGAAGAGCAGTCAGTGCTCTTAACCACCGAGCCATCTCTCCAGCCCTCTTTCTTTTTTTTCAACATAACGTTTTTATTGATTCTCCGGGAATTTTACCTCATGCACCCCAATCACACTCACTTCCCAGTCCTTCTATGTCAGCCCCCCACCCTTGTGACCTTTGCCCCCAAAAGTAAACATAAAAATAAGAATAAAAAATAAGAAAAAGTGGGGGGTTCAATTTGTGTTATCTATATATTCTCTGGAGCATGGTCAAACTCTCAGTGGCCTAACTCTTAAATGAAAATGAGTCCTTTACCTCCAGCACCCCCACCAGAAGCCATAAACTGTGGAGAGCTACATTTCAGCATTCCCATCAATATTTTAAGAGTTATCTTGGGGGCTTCCTGTTTAGGCTCCTACTCTTTTGGGGGTGGGGAGGGGATAGGGGTTGCCACAGAAACCTCTCATGTCCCTCCCTCTCAACTCTGCATCTGCAGTTGTGGATATCACACCAAAAGTAGCCTCCTTGCCTTTCACAGTCAGTGGGAGCAGGGGTCATGGGGTTCCACATGATTTCTGACAACACCACAGACTACGAACACAGCACCCAGCTGCAGTAGGATCTTGGACCCAGACATGACCCTCAGCATCAGTGAGGACCCAGACATCATCATGGCCTCAGGTAGCAGCTCAGGACACTCAGATCAGTATGATCCCCAGCAGCATCATGGCCCAGAGACATCAACATGGCTTCAGGTGGCAGCATAGACCATGGACATCCACATGGCTTTGGTTGTAATACAGGCCAGGGACGTCAACATAGACCCGGACTGCACTAGGACCAGGGATGCAGACTTGGCCCTCAGCGGCAGGATGGACCACAGGCCTCAACATGGCCTCATGTGGCTACAAAAGTCATTCACATCAACATGGCTCCCTGAGGCAGCAAAGCCGGAGGACATCACCAAGGCTTCAGTCTACTGCATAGACTGAGTATGTCCACATGGATCTTGAGCTTCATCATGACCTCGGGAAGCAGCATGGACCACATATACCAACATGTCCTCTGGTGGCATCATGGACCATAGTGGTCCTTTGAGGAGGTGCGATCCAGAACGTGAACCGTTACTCATCCTGCACCTCTGTCGTTGCCCAGAGCCAGGGTGATATTGCAACTGGGTGGAGTGTTTGGCGGCTGAGTCTGCGACTGTGTAAGCTCCAGGCTGCTGCACAACACCCCCCTGACCCTATTGGGTAACGACATGTTCCATCGTCAACCTCAGCCCTCTCTCACACCTGTCGCTGCTGTTCTCCCTCCATAGTGCCAGTACTGCCCTGTTTTTCTATCTTTCCCACCTCTCCGTCATGTATTTGTTCATCATAGTGGCTGACTTCCACTGCGCCTGCCTGGTGAGGCCCGCTTTCCATTTCTTAATGGATTATTTTTCTACAAAGTTATTTGAGTTTCTTTTTTTGCATATTAATCTTTTATCATATGTATGTCCTGCAAATATTTCCTCCCAGTTCACATGTTGTTTTTCCACTGTTGTTTCCTTTGATGTGAAAATGGTTTTTATTTTTATGTAATCTGATTTGTCTATCTTCCACATTTTCTTCTGGTAGATTTATAGTTTAAGTCTTTCATTCACTTTGGGTTAACTTTGTATATGTAGATAGGAATTCAGTTTCTTCCTTTTGCACATGGGTGCTCTTCTGTGAGGTTTCGGTGTTGAGACAGTAGGAATAGACACTGATTAAACTCGTTACTGCAATAGATGGAGTGCTTGCTTTTGTCAAAATTCATTCAGGAATTTTTTATGGAATGGAGATATGCAATGCTGATTTGTAATACACAGCACTAGGAATTCTATACTTTAAAATTTTATTTACATAAAGCAGAGTGCCACACTTTTTACACACTCATTTACTCAATATTAGTGGAAAATCATTCTGTGTTAGACCATATGTTAACTTAGTCAGGTGTAGACAAATTTCTAAACAGTCTTATTAAATAAGAAACACAGAGCCAAATAAAGGGGTGAAAGCCTTAGAGATCAGGGAAATAGTGAGAGACACCAGCTAGCCTTAACTCACCATGCCATCGTAGCTTCCCAAGAGAGCTACTTCATGTCTACCCAGGCTTTTATTGCCTTGCTGTTCTGCCCTCTCATTGGCTCTTAGCCCAGCTACCTCACTTCCTTGTCACTGCCTGTCTGTGCAGACCTCCAGGTCTCTATGGTTGGTACTGGGATTAAAGGCATGTGTCACCATGCTTGGCTATGTTCCCTAGTGTGGCCTTAAACACACAGAGACTCTGCCTGCCACGTAATTGGATTAAGGGCGTGTGCTACCACTGCCTGACTTTTGTGTTTACCTTAAAATGGCTTGCTATTCCCTTTGATCTCCAGGCAAACTTTATTTATTAACATACAAGTAAAATATCACCATATTTCAACACAAATAAAATATCACCACAGTCAGGGAACAACAGTGACTTGCAAAACCAACAAAAATGAATGTTTTCTTCTAATTGGGGGGATAAAGAGGAGAAAGATGAATAGGCACCAAGCAAAGGAAAACATTTGCTTTGAAAAGTAACTAAATACTACAATGAGAGAATGACAACATGGATTACTAGTTTTGATGGAGCAATGAGAGGAAGTTTTTAAAAATAAAGTGACTTTTGATATGAGGTCCAAAGGAAGGGAAGGAGAAAGCAAAGTGGGTATGTGTAGCAGGAACTTTCCCAGCAAAGGAACCATCCTGGGTAAAGACCATGAGGTTAGAGGATTCTCAGTGTGTTTATAGAACAATGTGGTGGGAATAGCACGTGTGGTGTGGAAAATGACAAGACATGATATCAGAAGCATCATGGGTCAGATCATGTAGATCTTGGTGTGCATTTTTCAGATTTTTTGGGATCATACTTTACAAAACACCCTACTTGATGAAAATGCTTCTCCTTGAATGATAGTGTAAAGACTTCTGAACTCTGCCCGCCAGCCCCACCTATCTCTCTCCTGCCTCGCTATTGGCCGTTCAGCTCTTTATTAGACAGGCACAGTAACACAGCTTCACAGAGTTCAACAAATGCAACATACACAAAAGTAACACACCTTAAAATAATACTCCCCGACTAAGAACTAACATTTCCCTGCTGTGTAACTGGTTCACATGGTTTTATTAGGAAGCTAGAATCCATCAGGCCCAATCTTGCATGCCTCTCTTAAGCTAATGTGATCATCTTGGGCACATGCCACAGTCCTTTCTGAACTTACTCTGCACTAACTCTTCTTTTCTGCTCTTCCAGGATGTAGACCCTGGTTTCTGCAACCCACACATCCCAGGGTAGATTCTATATCACGCTCCCACATACGACCATGTTGCATTTACTACTGACTTCCTTAGTTTTCCTGGCTTTTTGGAAAATGGTTTTCTAACAGCTCTCTAGGTGGGTTCATTTCACTTGAGGAACCTCACTCTAGGAATATAGAGTCCTGAGCTGCAAAAGCATTGTCTTCATAAATACTTAGCCTGAGATGGGCACATGTGCAGCATGGGGCTGTTAGTTTTCATAATAGTAAGAAAGTAACATAGAGAAAAAAATTGAAAATACAAAGAGAAAAAAGAAAAAAATTAATAATTGTAATGCTGTTATGAACACACTATACTACAAATATACTCAAATATGTTTGTGTCTTTGCACAATGTAGAATTTATTGAATAGCAACACATTCACAAGGCTTATAGTTTCGGTGATAGCAACTGGTAGTCTGGCTGAGGCAAATGCAAATTCTTTATTCCAATCTTATGGCTAATATTAACCCCCATATAACATATCACATAGCACACAGTGAATATGTCTATATAAGAAGATATAGACTCCAGAATTAATGTAAGTTAAAGTAGCTGTAGCAGAGTTCAAGAGGTTTCAGATATGGGCTGAGCAAGACTCTATATAGTTAAGATAGTGAACTAGACCAGTGCCAGGAGAGAGCTGCTGGTGGAGCTGCTGGTGTCAGATGTAAGAGCACAAGCTGCAGAGTTTAGCTGTAAGGTATAAGGTCAAATGAGGTCTGGAGCAGAAAATGGTCCAGGGTCAGAAAATGGTGGGTCAGGTCCAGGGTCAGTTCCAGGTGGATAGACATTAATAGCAGGGGACTGAGACCAGTAGGGGAGTTCTTGAGCCTTGACACACATACAAGATATCAGATGATAGGTTGTTCTGGGGTCATGCCATTGCAGTCTTAAGTGTCCATCATTTTGTGTGGTCCAGGTGAGGTAGTGACACCTGTGGTGATTAGAATTAAAATGGCTCCTATGTAGGGCATGGTGGCACATGCCTTTAATCTAAGCACTTGGGAGGCAGAGGCAGGTGGATCTCAAGTTCAAGGCCAGCCTGGTTTGTAGAGTGAGATCCAGGACAGCAGAATTACAGAGTGAACCCTGCCTCAAAAAACAAAAAACAAAAAAAGAAAGAAAAGGAAAGAAAGGAACGAACATGACCTCCATAGACTCACAGGGAGTGGCATCATTGGAGGTGATGTTGGAGGAAGTGTATCTCAGAGGGTGGGCTTTGAAGTTTTAGAAGCTCAAGCCAAGCCCATTGTCATTCTTTCTTCCTGCTGCCTGCACTTCCAGATGTAGAACTCTCAGTTCCTCTCAAGCACCATGCTGATAATGGACTAAACCTTTGAACTGTAAGCCAGACCTAATTAA